>ML787998.1:592018-603538 GCA_009831015.1 Picea engelmannii
TCGAGATTAACTCATCATGATCAACGACGATCAGGTGGATTCCAGAGCCCCCTTGCTATTCTGCCTTTAATGGAGGGGGGGGGTCCGAAATAGTGTGACGTGTGCAGTGGGGCCCCTCCTGTCCTGTCGGCTACCGTGTCGCACTTCCCCCTCCACCACCTGTACTCCATTTAACCGGGCGATGGGGCCTGTTCTCATTGGATGTTCTCTAGCCCTATTGGAATTTTATCCAATTGGTCATTTTCTAACCCTGTAGGGATTCGTCCATATTGGCCGATCGCTAGCCCTGTCGTGGTTCGACAGTTGCAGAGTCGAACGATTTGACATTACTGTAGCACTGAGGCGTGAAATACAAATAGGCACTGCGTTTAATTGAACCGTGATAATGACCCATGATCACATGGGAACAAAGAGAGAGAGAGAAGAGCTAGCTTGCGTTAGGCCCCCATGAATTTTTAGGGCTTCTAATTCGGCAGAAGACCAGAAAAATCCGATTTAGGTAGTGGGTATGTGACAACATCTGTGATCCTATGATGAAAGAAAGAAATGGAATCTTTAGGGATTGGAATCTATAAGAAACTCCATGAACCCAAGAGCTAAAGCAAAACATCAGGAAGAACATGAAGATTCCAAGAAAGAAAAGAGAATCCAGAACAACCAGTCATTATATTAAGAATCACAAGATTACTAGCCTGATATGAACTCAATAAAACAAATCAAGCAGAGGAACTGAAAGTCGTAATGAAAAACAATGTATGAAAGACTTATGAATGAAATCATTGCGAGATCTAGAACTAGAGGTTCTCCCAGATGGAGGGAGAATACTATGATGATTACTTGTTCTGGTACACCTGACATATCTCTACATGAGTCATTATATCATCCACAACATCCATGAGTTGGAGTTCTACATCAGCTGAATGCAAAGAATGTTCTCCAGAGAAATTGAATAAAGAGCCTATGAAGAGCAACCTCAAGACTTTGAGGCATACCAGAAAGAGACCCTTGCATGCAGATAGAAGAAGACAACTTGGTGGAGAACCTCCAGTGCACAACATAAGCGTGGTAAATATTTTCTATAACAAAGATATTGTATCAAGATGATTACTCGGTAGATCAGATCTCATTATGATAGAAGAAGTGCCACGTGGATATGTTCTAGTTTTCCAACAATGATATACTCTATTGATCAGAGCTACATGAAGCCTTCAGAGAAAATCAGTGTTCCAGACTAAAGTACATTGAAATCAAGCATTACATTATCCGTGATGAATTCCATAAAGGAGAAAGTGGTTCTCCAATACATGTCTCCATAGATGAGCAGAAAAGCAAACATTTTGGTAAAGCTTCTATCCAAGATGAAAGAGTTTTCATACTCAAGATGGAACTTGTGGAGACGACTTCCTTATTTGAAAAAGGAAGAGATGACTCCCAATTTGGGAGGGAGCACTGAAAATATTATTGAGGACATTCATTTTCAAGATTGAAAAATAGTCCAACTTGGACAAATTATTTCCTGTTTGAAAAGTGGATTGAGATTTCTGACGAACAATGATTTCCCATTGTGGTTAACATGGGAAATTTTCCAGATTGTTGATGTATCATAGACAACGAATTCCCATTGTGGTTAACATGGGGAGTTGTCTAGGGCAATCTCTCTTCTTGAGGGTTACTCAAGAAGATTGGCCCGCCTCGCCAGAAAACGATTTCTCATTGTGGCTAACATGAGGAATGGTATGTTTTGGAGGTTGGTACATGACAATATTTTCCTCTTGTGGTTAATAGAGGAAATGGTCTGGACAGTCATTCCTTAGGGTTTATACATTCTCTCCAGGGTGCACTTTGATTAGTGTAGGAGGAATGGCCCAGGGTGGGGAATGGTCTAGGTTCAACAATCAGGGACAAACAATCCTTAGGGTTTATACATTCTCTCCAGGGTGCACTTTGATTAGTGTAGGAGGAATGGTCCAGGGTGGGGAATGGTCTAGGCTCAACAATCAGGGACAAACATTCCTTAGGGTTTATAATTTCTCTCTAGGGTTCGCTTTGATTAGTGTAGGAAGAATGGCCCAGGGTGGGGAATGGTCCAGGTTCAAAAGACAAGACAATTATTCTTCCTTGCTTGAGAAGAATAGTCCAGATATCTCATTGTTCTACTCTAAGGGTAGATATTCTTTCAGATCTCACAGATGTGAGTGAAAGATTGGCCCAGATGATTCATTTTATATCATAACATTGTTTCTATGCAGGTTGATATCAGATGATTGTTATGAAGATTGTATGACAGTAGATGTATACCGCTATGGTGGATGTGTTCCACTGTTCGTGACTATATGTTGCTGATCAAGTACTTGTGTGTTACTTGGTGTGGTAGTGTATCGATGGATTGTAGTTATGTACTACTATGGATAGACATAGTTGTGTTCTATTTTGGTTTCGATTGCCTTGAAGACTATCAACATTATTGGAAATTATTATTAGTTAGATGGATAATCAAAGGACATAGATTTCCTAGACGGAAAATGGTTCAAAGCATTTACTCTTCTAGATTAGAAGAATGGCTCTTGTATCATTCTGTGGAGTGAGCATCATGTCTGATTACTCAGATAAAGTATGGTTTTGAGAGATGATGTAGCTGATGACACTGATGATGATGGTGGTCATGATCTAGTCTATACAACTATGTTGATGCTACCGGGTGAATGGTATGTTTTTGTGCTCAAGACCATTACCTGTAATACCTCCCTAGCTAGGAGGGAGTGTTGATATTATGGTAGTTATGGGAGGTATTTACCTCCACGTGTAAACCCGACAAGGATAGAATACTCTGGGAAGCAAGAAGAAACCCTAATGAGTTGGCTAATAACCCTAGAAGACTTGTCGGCTCAAGAAGATAATTTATATTAGCTAGGTTATTAGCCTCCAAGAGAATAAGTCAGCCAGAAATAATAATATATATTGAACAGACAGATACCCAGAATGAGAAGTTGGCCCAAGCAGTTAGGAAAAATTAGTATAAATACAGGAGGCCAGTTCTCATTCTGGCAGGCAGTCTCAGAATTGCAGAGCAACACTTGTGCGCACTGCAGTTGCCCAATTTCTGCGCAGGTTTGGAGGAGAGCTGTCGTTGCAGCTGTTGCAACTAGCAATTATGCTTGGACTATCTCTTGGCTAGGGTTTGGACTATCTGATCAACTCTTTTAGGTGCACTATCCTTGGGGAAAGGTGTGATACCCTTTGTTTGGCTATCTATCCTAGGGTTTTCTTCCAGAGTGATTCTCTGTCAAGGTTAATATGCTCAGAGAGTGGCTTTAGCCAATGGTTGGGTGACAATAGAGATATTGTCAATGGTAAAACAAGCACATTTATTATATTCTAACATACCTGTCTACCAGGAAAAGTCCTGCAACAAAAACAAGTACACCCTCCAGGGGTTAATAAGTCACAGGGATCATCACAATATCAATCACATCTAATAATCAAATTACCCAAACATGTGCATCAAACCCCCTTTTACTCGGAAAAAATTCTCAAAGATGTTATGCAGTTTAACAAGTTAGGCTTGGAGAAGGTCTCAGGATGTCCTATTGGGATAATCCTCCTTAAGTTTGGGGTGTTTCTAGGGTGAGAAATGATCTAGGTCATGCGAGTGTGTGTGAAGTGGCATAGGGGAAATGTTTTGGCAGAGGGTGCAGTAATGAAAGGGAAATGTAGGTCTTGCATGTGGGTGCCTCTGTAGAGGGAGAGCTACACCTCATCATGTATTCCATTGTTTTCTAGCCCATTCAATGCCTTTTATTATTAGTCTTATTTCTTTTGGTATTTTTTCTTTTCAAGGGAAAAGATGGGGGACATTGTCCTGGCATGGTGACCAGAGGTGACAACGTTACCCACAAGCATTGCATGAAAATGAGAAGGTTGGCTCGTGATGAGACCCCCTTTCTCTTGGCTAGGACACCAAGAGCCACTACTCTGGTTTGGTGACTAGATGGATGGTAGTGTCATACTGCCCTACATGCCCATGGACATAATAGGTCGGCTAATGATGAGACCTCCCATCCACCAACTAGTACCTTGAGTTTTGATTTATCTGATGGGTCCCCTTTTCTTACTAAGAAGCATTTTATTGCTTTCTTGGGAATCCTTGGGCGAAGCATCTCAAAGGTTTCATTTTGGATTTTAACTCTTGCCAACTACCTTTACCCCCTGGGCCTTTATCCCCTTCTTCCCACAAGTCAAGGTACACACCTTCTTAGTGTGGAAAACCTAATTTCCGAACAAAGGTAGAGGGGAAAATGAAGGAGTAATGATGGAAAGTGGTAAGTATGGAGAGAATGGACGATGACCTTTCACAGACCCACCCAGTGGAAAATCATCCTAAAGGGTAATCAACTTACTAGGACATCATGTCACCCTCCCAGGTATGAACAAGTTAAAGAACATAATTTCCAAGAAAACATTATGAAATGAAAGAGAGTTCAATGCAACATATTAAAGTGCTTCAAAAATCAGAGTGACACATACCATGATACCCAGACTCATTACCTCATGGAGTAAGACTTACTGCTACTTTAGGACCAGGCTAGTGGGATGGACGTTGTTTCTGCTAATAGGTGGGATGCATTGAAGAAAAGATGGGCCCTCCAGGGCCATTCTCAAGTCATCTGTCTCTCGACACTCCATGTCTAGGACCTGTGGGCCTCGAGACATGATCTCCTTAGTTATCCCTAGGATATGGGATAACAAGGTGCAGATATTTCATAGTGTTGCATGCACATGGGTGAGTGAACACATTTCATAGTATTGCACACACTTGCGTAAGTGCACGGGAATGACTTGGGACTGCGTGCAGAGCTAAGTTGTATATATATATATATATAGTTGTATATGTATTGAGGCTAGAGAGCATATGTGATAATGAGGCTGGTGAGTCGGGATGCAAATAGTCCAGTGCGCCTATCCATGTAAATGTAATCACAATTATTAATATAATATTACATTATTGCACGTTGACAGACTAAGACAGAAAGATATGGGGGGCTAACTCCACCAGGAAAATGGAAAAGGGGGTGAGACTTAAGTCTTAGGTAATATTTTATAATATTTCCGAAAAAGTGTATGTTGTGGACAATTATTTTATCCTAAGTTCTTGAGGGTAGGGAACGAGTCACCAAGTGGCTTAAGCTACTTTTGAAGGTGGAAAATGTTGAGTTGAAGGTATGTAATATATATATATATATATATATATATTTGGCCTCAATATATTTTTGGGGGTTATCCATTATTCATTATTCACTCTCATGGGTAGAAGGGGGCCGGTTTTGGGAGAAAGGAAGAATATTACCTTATCTGCACAAAAGAGCTTGTAAGGGGTTTATTCAATACTGTAATCATATTTTTGTTGTCAAAGAGGTGGGTTGTCAGATCCGTGACCAGTCTCTTTGGGTGAGAGATTTGTTGTTGAAGAAGCGAACTGTCAGACCCATGAGCATAATCTTCATATGAGAGTTTTGTTAAGAACTGTTCCCTGGTGCATTGGGAATTAGGCACAAGGCGTAAAGACTTCATGTCTATCCTATTGCTGGAAACCCTAGAAGGGAAGTGGGGCATCCAAAGGACTATTGAATAGAGAAGGGGCACACTTCCTTGGGTGTGACAGGTGCGTGGAGAATGAGAGATTGTAGGCTAGTTGCAACAACGATCACCTTGGACTAATCAATTCTGTTGGGAATCAGAATGTAGCTTGTCATTTGAACCCTTTTTCCCTAATGGATTTAAGCCTCAGCTCAGGGGTGACTTGTTGCTGAAATCTTATGACAAAAAAATTCTATGACTGGGAGGAACATCTGAGTTCTGCATGTAGTTGGTGACTTTCGTAAAACATAAGTGTTCTTTATGTGTTGTCTTGTTTACTATGTGCTTATTTATCTATGTTTGACATGGGTTAATTCTTGTATGTTTTCGCATATAAGTAATTGATGTTATTATGTTTAATGTTGCTTGCACATGTAAGTGTGGTGTTGATAGTCATTATTTTAGTTGTGCATGAGTATGAAAATTATTGTTAGTTTTCTTGTTAAGTTATCCTATAATATTGGTCACGAGTCTCTGATTCAAGGATTGAATGGTCGGGTGTGCAGGAAAGTAGCCTATGTGCATAGGAGGCTGGAACTCATGTGTGCGTATAGGGAAATAGACCTCATGCATAGGGAAACTAGAATTTGGCGTGTGACACCAGGATGGTTGCACACATATTAGTGTTGTGTGATCAATATGTTGATGTGCGCAGTTGTTTATAATTATTTTCATTGCTTAAAATTATGTTAAAAGAAGAAAGTTAGTGTAGTGCGTCTCAGCTTGAGATTGAGCACATGGCTTCAAGTGATACTGTGTGGACTAGAGTTTAGTATAGAATATATGCAATGGATTTTTGGAGTAACATTGTTCAGTAGTTGTTAGGGATGTTATAGTATGGTTGATTCAGAGCTAAAGAACTAGAGATTGTGTGATGTGGCCCACCATGGGGTGGCTGGGGACGTTACATTATGGTATTAGAGCTATTGGTTTAACACTGGACTTGTATGGGCCATAGGTCACCAAGAAGCATCAGAGCTTCTTGGTGACCAAGAATACTTATATCCAAGAATCCTTATAGGATGAGTACGCCAGAATTGAAGGAGTTGCATATGCAACTTGAAGATATTCTGAAGAAGGGGTATATACACCCAAGTGTGTCTCCTTGGGGTGCACCAATATTGTTCATGAAGAATAAGGATGGTACGCTGAGAATTTGTATTGAATTTAGGTAGTTGAACAAGGTAACAGTAAAGAACGAGTATCATTTTCCAAGGACATATGACCTCTTTGATCAACTGCGGGGCACACATATATTTTCTAAGATTGATCTCAGATTTGGATATCACCAAGTGAGAATTAAAGAAGAATTCATCAACAATACTGCCTTTAGAACAAGGTATGGCCATTAAAAGTTTACAATGGTGCCATTTGGGTTGTCAAATGCACCAACTATCTTCATGTGTTTGACGAATGGAGTTTTCAAAAGTTATTTAGATAAGTTTTTCATTGTATTTATGGATGACATACTTATTTACTCAAATTATGAAGAAGAGCACGAGCAACGCTTGAGGATAGTGTTGCAGGTATTGAGGGAGCATCAACTTTATGCAAATTTGAGCAAGTTCTTATTTTACTATAGGTAGATTCATTATTTGGGTAATTATTTCCAAGGAAGGAATAACTGTGGATCCAAAAAAGATAAAATCCATTGAGGAATTTCCGACACCAAGAAATGTCGCAGAGGCAAGGTCCTTTATGGGACTTACGAATTATTACAAAATATTTATTGAATGATTTTCGCATATTGCACATCCAATTACATATTTGCAAAAGAAAGGTGCATGATTTGAATGGACTCTTGATTGTGCAAGGAGTTTTCAACACTTGAAGAGTTTGTTAACAAGTGTGCCAATTTTGAGAATTGATGATCCTGATGTAGACTTTGTTGTGTGAATGAATGCATGCAAGGAAGGGCTCGATGGAGTCCTTAGTCAAAATGGGCATGTGGTGTGCTACGAATCAAGAAAGTTAAAAGAGCATGAAAGACTCTATGCTATGCATGAAATGACTTAGAATTGGTAGCTATAGTGCATGCCTTGAAGATGTGACAAAATTATCTTATGGGTAAAATATTTGAGGCGAGTACAGACCATAGTGGTATGAAGTATTTGTTTGTACAACCAAGTTTAAGTGTCAGCCAAAGCAGGTGGTTAAAATTCCTCAGTGAGTATGACTTCGACATAAATCATATCAGAGGAAAATAGAACAAGGTGGCTACTGCACTCAGTAGGAGGGTGCATGAGATGCATGCTACAACCATTAGCATGTATAAATTGGATTTGTGTGACAAAATTTTAGAATTTTCCAAATCAAATGAGTGTTATGTGGACATAAAGGTGACTTTACAAAAAGGTATGTCACAACAAAATTTGGAAGGTTATAAGCTAAGAGAGGATGGGATTCTCGTGTATAGACGTAGAGTCTATGTGTCGAATGATCAGGAGTTGAAAATTTTGTTGTTGTCAGAGATGCATAAATTTCCTTATGTTGGACATCCAGGTTACTGGAAGACAATTGTCACAGTTAAGAAGCAATACTTTTGGCCAGGTATTAAAAAGGAAGTTGTTGATTTTGTCGCTAGATGTATCAAATGTCAAAAGGTCAAGGATGAGCACAAACATACAACTAGTTTGCTACAAACTTTTCCCATTCCTGAGTGGAAGTGAGAAGTTGTAACCATGGACTTCATAACTAAGTTGCATAGGGCTACTAAGAAACATAATTCTATTATGGTGGTGGTGGACAAGCTTACTAAAGTTTCCCATTTTATTCCATTGAAGTCAACACACGAGGCAACCAACATTGTTGAGATATACATGCGAGAAATTTCTAAGTTACATGGTGTACCTAAGACAATTGTGTGACAAAGATTCCAGGTTCACCTCAAACTTTTGGAAAGGGATATTCAAAGGATTTGGGACAAATCTTAACTTTAGCACAACATATCACCCTGAGTCATATGGAAAAATAGAGAGGGTAAATCAGCTAATTGAAGATATGCCCAGAATGTATGTGATGGATAATCCATCAAAATGGGAAAACTACCTTCACTTGGTAGAGTTTTCTTACAACAATGGGTATCAAGTATCTTTAAAGATGATCCCATTTGAAGCACTTTATGGCAAAAATTGCAACACACCAGTAATTTGGGACAAACCAACAGACCACATAGTAGTTGGGCCAGATCTGCTACGGAAAATAGAGGACCAGGTGGAAAATATCATGCATAATTTAAAGGCTGCCCTAGACGAAAAGAAAAGTTGTGCAAATAAAGGAAGAACTCACAAAGAATTTAAAGTGGGTGATCATGTGTTTTGGAAAGTGAAAGCCAGGCACAATTCCCTGGAGTTGGGGAAGTGTTCTAAGTTAGCAGCGCGCTACTGTGGGCCATTTAAAATCCTAGAGAGGATTGGTCATGTTTCATATATGCTTGCATTGCACACATTCTTGTGTATTCATAATGTTTTCCATGTGTCATTGCTTAAAAGTACATACTTGATGCTAATCATATTATTGATTGGAATGCCATTGCTTAAAAAGATAAGTGTTCTTTATGTTTTGTCTTGTTTACTGTGTTCTTATTTATCTATATTTGACATAGGTTAATTCTTGTATGTTGTGTCATATAATTAATTGTTGTTATTATGTGTAATGTTGCTTGCACATGTAAGTGTGGTGCTAATAGTCATTATTTTAGTTGTGCATGAGTATGACAATTATTGTTAGTTTTCTTGTTAAGTTATCATTTGATATTGGTCACGAGTCTCCGAGGCAAGGACTGAATGGTCAGGTGCACAGGAAAGTAGACTATGTGCACAGGAGGTTGGACCTCATGTGTGCATACACAAAAATAGACCCCGTGCATAGGGAAATCAAAATTGGTGTGTGACGCCAGGATGGTTGCATGCACAATAGTGTTGTGTGATCAATATGCTGGTGTGTGCAATTGTTTATAGTTACTTCTACTGCTTAAAGTTACGTTAAAAGAAGAAATTTAGTGTATCGCGTCTCAGCTTGAGATTGAGCTTGTGGCTTCAAGTTATATTGTGCAGACTAGAGTTTAGTATAGAATCTGTGAAGTGGATTTTCGGAGTAGCATTGTTCAATAGTTGTTGGGGATGTTACAATACGGTTGATTCAGAGCTATAGAAGTAGATATTATGTGACGTGGCCCAACTTGGGGTGGCTGGAGATGTTACAACTCACCTCCTTAGCTCGACTCTTCTTGCATATCTCTCGGCTCTTCTTGCGTATCTCTCGACTCTTCTTCTTCTTCACTCTTCTTGCATGTCTCTCAACTCTTCTTCTTCTTTTCTCCTCTAGATACATTTTCTCTCACCTCATCTAATCTTCTTCCCCCATCTTTCCATCCCCCCCCCGCCCTTCACGTGGGGGGTTTACACTACCAACCTATAGTGCTCCATGCACATCAACCCCTTCTCTACAAATATAATTTTGATCCACAGAGGGATTTCTTCCAACAACCTTCTTTTAGGGCTGACTGCAAACTTTCTTTCAATTCTATTGAAAGATTCATTGCATTCAATAGCAAACTCAACAATATACCCTTATTTTACATGATCAAACCATAAATCAATTACTTTGTCCCACTTATTATCCACATATTTCAACCTATTGACAACTTCTTGGTCCTAAACAAATGGTTCTTTGGCTCTCCATACAAAGTTGATCTCCTACTATCTCTTTATCCATTCATGCAATAAACAAGGAAACTCAAAAAAGAAAATTTAATTTAGATATGAATATATGTACCTTTGTTTCCATCATTCAAGGTTGATTTGTAGACTATTGGTCTCTCGTCTCGTGAACTGCATCAATAATGACAAATGTGGACCCCAAACCTCCCTTGGATCCTTGAAAAGATTTGTTAACATTCCTACATAGTCACCATTTTCATTAAATTCTATGTATTTAGAAATGGACCCAACCTTGAAGACGACATATTATGTTGTGATGGTATCCATATTTGGTCACAAAGAAACCCTTTTGACTATTAGGACAAGGAATATTTATATTGTATTTATCCTCCAAACAATACATTAAGCTATATTGTGTTATGAAGGTTATTGAGTTCAAAGATTAATTTTTGTTTCTCTTAATTTATGTAATTCTATGAAAAAGAACTATTGATATTGAAGTAGAGAGATTGTTGTTTAGAGTTCTATGATATAATGAGACTGCACCACATATGAAGCATACAACCATTGCAAGCACACAACTATTACAAACAGATGTAGAAAACATGAAATCATTTTGATGTTGCTTTGTAGTTTACATATTTAGATTCTCTAGAGATAGTATTGAGCAATCCCGATGTATGTAGATACAATAAATCCAATATACCTTACCCCTCTCTAGATTCAAACATGTGACCTCCCAAGAGGAAAAACATACTTTTAATCATTAGACACACTCAAATTATACTTATAAAATACTATAGATAATTATGTGATAACAAATAGAAAAAATATTAATTAAATTGGATTTTTTTTTAATAATACTTATAATTGAAATACTCAATATATTTAATATTATAATGATAAAATAACAATATTATCTAGAAAACATAAATGATATACAATTTATTATTTAAAAAGTAAAACATTATTAATAATTCCTATGCTTCTCTATTAAAATATCATACATATGTGAAAGTGTATATAAAATTTGAGATGATTATTAAAACATTTCATATTTTTATGATCATATAATTATGCCGAAAGGCGTATACCTATTGACAATGGGCAGATTTAATAGGGGTTTAGTGCTTAATAAATTTTCTATGGACATGATTAAATATGGCTGGAATATTCTTAGTAGTCACACAAAATAAATGGTTGTGATTTCAATCATTAACTTCCT
>ML787998.1:603813-617413 GCA_009831015.1 Picea engelmannii
AATTAAAATATTAACACCAGATAAATGAAGCCCAACAGTTTATTTGTTAATAGATAATAAAATTTAATATATTTTTTTAAAGATTCATTTCATCCTCTCAACCTTTCGGCGTTCACCAACAACTATTTTGCTGCTGTGCTAGTAAATAATAAGACTTAATTTAATGAAAGTATGGATGGATCGTTGATTCCGGTATTTATATTGTCACAATGACGACGGATTTATTTTTTATCCGTTCCTTCGATTGCAAGGAACCTTTTTCGCCGGTTTCGTTTTCGATTTCAATTTCAACTTATCGTCAAGTCACAACTAACAATCCATGAGCTTTCACCAAACATTCTCAGACAGTTTTCACGCGTTGAAAGAATGGTAGGTGAGGTGAGTTGTGCGTTAGAGAGTGGAGTCTTGCAAGAGGCTGCAAAGATTTCTTTCCACGTACCCACCGCTTGAAATTTTCGAGGTATGCACGTTAACTAAAAGTTTTTGATATCATGGTGCGTCGTTGTTCGGATTTTTATGCTAGTCTAAATGTTCTATTTCTTGGAGTTTTTATGGGTATATTTTTCGATCAATTTTTATTGAAATTTGGTTCAAATTGTTGGAACGTCAGATTTGAGCGATTGAGTTTGTATAATTCGATTGCCATGAGGGTTTTTCAAGGATCCATTTATGCTTTCAAAAATGAAATTTAAACAACAAAACACCAAGCTTTGTTTGGTTGGATTATAGTGAAAAAGTTCAAAAAGTCGATTGTTTAGACAACTTTGATCTTTATATGGTAAAAAATGAAGAGCCCTTGAGGTGACGGATTTCCAAGGTACTATTTGAGTAGATTCTAGTGAAAAAAGTTCAGAAAGTCGATTTTTTAGACAACTTTGATCTTTATATGGTAAAAAATGAAGAGCCCTTGAGGTGAGGGATTTGCAAGGTATTATTTGAGTAGAGAAAGAATAGCTCTAATTGTGTTGTGTGGGGCAGGTATTGTGGGTGTCAATTAGTTGTTCTATTTTCAAAAACTTATTTGCAAAGTTATTTGGAAGTATGCTAGAAAATAGAATCAACGAGTGGGCGGAAGAAGAAGATAAGCGTGCTAAAGGGAAAGCAGGTTTTAGACCTAAACACTCAAGGATTGATCACGATATAACTCTAAGGCACATCATTGAAAAAGTATGGGAGAAAAATGAGGAAGCTTTTTGTTGCTTTGTCGATTTCAAAAAAGCTTTTGACACGGTCCCTAGAGATAAGCTTTGGCAGAGAATGGAGGAACTTGGGGTTCCTATGCATCTTAGAGCATCTTTCCATAGGCTATATGAAGAGGTTAAAGTCAAAATCAAACGTCAGCTGGTACCTCCGAAAGTTTTAGGAGTGATATCGGGTCAAGCAAGGGTTCCTATTGTCTCCTACCCTTTTTGGTTTATATATAGACAAACTTGAAGAGTGGTTAAACTTACAGGAGGGTGATGGTGCTCTTTTGGGTGAGTTTGTGATAAGGCTTCTTTTGTATGCAGATGACCTTATTCTGATTGCTAAATTTGCTCTTAGGTTGCAAGAACACTTAATCTCCCTTGAGCACTTTTGTAGTACAGTGGGGATGCAAGTCAATACTAGCAAGACGAAAGTGGTAGTTTTCTCTAGCAAAAGAAAACATAATCAACATAAGTTCTACTTTGAAGGCAACACCCTTGAAGAAGTTTCATATTACAAATACCTTGGAATTGACTTCAACAAAAATCTAAGTTGGGAAGGTTGTAGAAAGAAAAGAACTTTAGGGGGTTGGAAAGCGTTCTATGCTTTCCAAAATAGGTGCAGAGAGGCAAAGCTATGGGATGGGAAGACTATGCAAACTCTCTTTGGGATTTTAGTGATTTTGGTGGTTCTCTATGGTTGTGAAGTATGGGTCAACCGTACATCTGACTTACAATGGAAGCAAACCGAGAAGATTCAAAAACGCTTGATTACAAACAAGTTTAAAATTAAAAGTTCAGTCCCTTATGATATCATGCTGAGTGAAATGGGGGTTGCTCCTATTGAAGCAATTGCTATGGTGTGTCTCGTAAGATATCTAAAAAAAATTGAGCAAGTGGAAGAGGGTTGGTGGCCTAAGGCCATCTTCAATGACACATTGTGCAAAATAAAGAAGATGTGGATGCGGAAAAATATTAAATGGCTTAGTAAATGGGATATTCACTTGGACAGGTGCCCTACAAACAACAAAGAGATAAAGGATTTTGTTATTGATAGGTTTCACAAGCGAACTTGGGATAAAAGGCTAGGGAGAAAGAAAGAGTATTATATTAAAGAGTTTAACCCCACATATAATCATCATCAAAAAGCATACGTAGGGGCCAATATATCTTGGAGAGCTGAACTGCTTATTGCCCAACTAAGAACCAATTCCCATCAACTTCATTGTGAAATCGGGCGTCAGAAAAGACCAAAGGAAGCTTGGGAAGAAAGGGTGTGTATGTTTTGCACCTCCGAAAAAGTGGAAACAGAAAAACATTTCATTTTAGAGTGTGAATCTTTCAAAGACAGTAGGGACAACTATGTAAGTATTTTGACAACTAGCTCTTGGAATAATTTATTCAGCGAGGGGACAGTGGAGAAATTGGGGGAGCTCATCATCAAGTTGAACAGGAAAAGGGATGAAATGTAGAAATCAGTGTGTGAGGCGGTCAATCCCATAGGATTTTGTTAGCCTCGTGGACATTAAAATACTTTCTTCTTCTTCTTCTACTTGGTTATTAATCTTCTTATTCTTGAGATATAGAGATTGCCCTGAGAATTTTGCATTATCCTTCTTCACTTATTCTTGAGATATATAGATTTCCTTGACAATTTTGCATTATCCTTTTTTACCTTGGTGGTATCATAGCTGCTTGGCTAGGACATGGTCTCCACAAAGGACTACCTATGGTTAGGTGGAAAATTGCTCTATCTCAGTCAATTGTATAACATTCAATCTTCAATACAAATAAGTTCTTCATTTTTCTTATTAATTAGGTTATGATTATGCACTTTGATAGTGTTTCACTGTTTGAATGTTGAAGATTGCTTCGTTTGTGTCCTGTAATCAATTTTATATATGCTAATTAATTCTCATAGATTGCATTTGTACTTTACTACAATATTTATGATGTGCATGCCAATTTATTCTTGTAGAATTTCCAGTAAGTAAGTAGGCTTTGAACCAAGGTTCATTTATTTTATTATAGGTTTTGGTTCCGGTTTGCAAATTGTTTTTCTAATTTTGGTATTTTTATGGGTGTTTTTCTTATGAAGGCTCAACTAGCAGTACTTAGCACCCCGATATATATAATGATTTCTACCCAGTAAAATCGATGGGAAAAAGGTTTTGAAGGTGTAATATCAAACCTTGCAGATATTGACAATACCCATGGGTCTGGAAGACCATTCATTTGTGGCCCTTATCATTCACACAATGTGGGTTTTCCTTTCGATATTCTCATATTTTTTTTATAAATTTCTATGGTAAAGAACTAGACATTTTAGTATTTTCCTCCACAAAATTTATGCGCCCAGGAGTGACACTGAAGGAAAAAGAGATATTTCAATGCCTCGATTTTTCAATTTTCAAATCCATGGTTTGTACAAGACTACGGAAATGGCAAGGGATCTTGCTCTCTTTTTTTGTATCATGCACTTAATTTAAATTAAGTATTATAATTAATTTAGCTAAAATTAAGTCAGTCAATTATTGAGTTAGTAAGATTTTTTTTATTTTTTTTTTATTTCAATAACGTAACAATCAAAAGAATTAATATTTTATTTCTTTGGGGTAGGTAGGGAATGAATGAGAAGGGATTGTTAGCTTTTTAGCTCGGAGGTACTCCGTATGTTTTGTCTTGAATGTGGATGTTACCTTATGTTTACACTACCATGCACTTAACTTTGTAATAGGTTTTTATAAAGTTGTTAGAAAGTGGTTCTTTTATTGAAGTGTACCTTCTAATTTTAAAGTGACTTTATTTCATAAAACACTTATGTAATAAAGTGAAATCACTTTAATATTTTAAGTGATTCATTTTGGAGGGAATGGATCATGACTCTTGATCTTGAAAAATGCAAGATCTAATCTTGGCCTTTGGATTTAGGGTTGGGGAAGGTGAAGAGACACTTTGGAGGGAAAATGTCATTTTCATATTTATAAAAGAATGCAATGGGTAGTGTGCAAGACACATCAAGAAGAGATCGGAAGGAGATTGTGAGATATTTTCAAGTAGGCTTGAGAGAAGAAATTTAGGGCAGCATTGTGGGCACATTTCCCAAGAAAAGTGGGCACAAATCCCAAGGGAGATATGTGTTTCATTGTTGGGACGTTTTTCTGTTGCGGGAGGCCGTACTGTACGGATCCATACAGTCCATACAACAAGTGAGAGTGGGAACAAAAATCGAGGCAGCTTTTTGGCACATTTTTCGAGGCAGATTTCATAATTTTGGTTGTTATTTCTAGGCCATATGGAACAGTCTGTACATCTAACTATTGGCATGGATTTTGAGGTACATAACAGGTCGTACAACAATACATATTTGGCACGGATTGCGAGGTAGATTTTGGGACTGTTTTAGTGTGTCGTAAGTGGATTTTTCCTGGTTGGAAATTGTGATTTTGTTGTTGTTATATATTTTCCTGAAGCTGAATAATAAGATCTCTCTCTCTCTGTCATTGGGTTTCCCCACATTGGGATTTTCCCTGGCATTTGCCTAAATTTCTGAGTTTTATGGGTTGTTGTCCAGTGAATTTATTTCCGCTGCATATTTGCTTAGCAATGTGTATTTATGCTTATGGTAATTTCTTAATGTGGGTTTGAGTCATTTATGAAGTTCATGCAAGACAATTATCTCTAGGTTGCTAAGTGTTTGACAGAAATTTCAGTTTGTTGATTTTTGTCATTAAAAAGCTACATGGATAAGGGAGGTTGGAAAATTGATGAGGGAAAGGAGGTAGCTCGATAGGGGATAAGGAAGGAATTTGGGGGCATTGAGAAGGGGATAGACAAAGGGCAGAAGGAGAGGCCTGAGAAGAAGAATTGGTGGTAAACCTTGAGGAGTTTTGGGCCAGTGGACTGGTGTTGTTGGGATTTTGGGCTTGGGGAGCAGGGAATCAAATTTCCTCGAGCTAGGGAGCCAGAGAGGCTCTGTTCCTAGATGGCTGGGAGGAACTAGTTTCAGGAAAGCAGTTTCAGGTAGGAAGTTACAACAGTTACAACGAGAGAGCCTTCTTCTTCAAGAGGTAATCCACAATTATTATTGTTTTATTCTAAATTCAAGTTATGACATTTGTAGATATACTACATGACTACTAAATTTTTGTTTGTTCAAACCCATAACTAAGAAAGAAAGAAGTTCCATGTCAAGAGAAACATAAATACATATTTACTTAGCTATTAATCCCTTCAAGCTATTACATATGGTATCAGATTCGGTTTCAAAACTGAAACCTAGGGATTACCCACTCTCTTATGGCCTAAAATCTATGGCCTAAAGGTATGTTGAAACCTAGGGCTTACCCACTCTCTTATGGCCTGAAACCTATGGCATAAAGGTATGCTAACTGAAAAAAGAAAAATGTATGGGACATGCAACCTAGAAACCTTTTAAGTTCATCCCTTAAACAACCCACAAATTTTGTTAACAACCCTTAAAGATTTGAGGGCCAACATCTAGAACCTAAACTCCATGTGCATGGAAGACAAATCTACCATGTCTTGAAACCCTTGTGAACACCCTAGAAACCCTTGGAATAACTTGTAGCGGGAAAGGGGTCCTACAGTCTTATACCATCTTCCCATCTTTGGTTTTGACCACTTGCTCCTATAAGAGACAAACGTCTTAACGATGGTTAGATGAGGTAAAGATATAAGAAACAAAAGCAGATATCAAAAGACAAATGAGTTGAGTCTTTCATTAATATCATGGACAAGTTTTTTTAAATAAACAAATATATAAATAAAATTTCATTCCCTACCTCTCTAGAAAATAATATCCTCATCCTTTTTAGTCTCCATGGACATCATATTTTGAGCGTTGCCCATAGAAATCCCCTTCTGAAGTGAAAAATTATCCAGAACCTACTCGTCGGCAAAATCCTTGGCACTAGACATCTGTCTCTCGAGATCCTTCTTCTTATAACTTTAAATTTTCTTCAACCTGAAGAAATCCACCCTCTCCAACTCGTAAAGCTCCCCTTTGATATAACTGATGGTATTCTCTAGTCTGGGCTTGACCATGTTCTCGAGCGCATTGACCCTGCGATTTGTGGCCTTGATGGCCTTGTCGAGTGTTAGAAATGAGGTCTGTAACAAGGCCAAATCCTCCAGAACCTTGATGACATTTTATGTAAGTCGGTCAGTAGAGCTGGATCTGCTTCCCACCACGGGAGAGGCCGATGAGATCATTTCTCCTTCCCATGGATCCTTCCCCACCATTTCCCGCCTCTAAATAGTACTTGATGTTGGTGTTTCCATGAAATACCACTTGAGTCTGACGACTAACCAGGCCGCACGTTCATCCCTGTGTTGACGTCGCCATGTCTAAGTCAAGGAGGGGGTGAGAGTGTAGGAGTGGGAACGGTTGAGGAGGTCGACATCCCCTTCCTCCTCCTACACATTTTGTATTATGGCCAAATTTGTTGAAGGTCGTGCGGTCTGTTTGACTGGAAATTTTCCAACTGCAAAGCCATGGCCCGCAAGCTAGAGCCACACACGCCTAAGAAACCCCGGTCATGACTTCAAAACCCGTGCATTGACATTAATTATAACAATTTTTTTTTTTGTTGGTAATCATGAACCATGTGACTAGCGAGGGACTAACCTATGGCTGAGATTCCATGACCCAAGGGAATCTAAGCCATCAAAGTCACCTAGATATCGCACCTGGCCTCGACCACACCAACCCTTAACATGGCTAGATTTTGAGGTGTCCCCGGGGTTTTGAACCAGTGACTTTCACTTACGGAGTACCTTAACAACACACTCCCTCACCGACTTCTCTAGACCTTGGGGACTAACAAAATTTTAATTATATTGTAATGTTTATATATTATATCAGTTTATACAAGGGTATAAAAAAAGGAGGGAAATTTGTACATAATTCTATATAATGGTGTAGCATGTTTTTTAGGTGTATAAAGGAAGAGGATAAGTTTTAAAATTTTAATTTTTTATATTATTACGTGGAGATAGTATAATATTAAAATAAATTAATTATTTTAATCAGTGATATTAACATTAGCAACATATTTAAAGTACCTAGTGTTAACATTAATATTATATTGATTATAATACTATATTGTTGACACGATTTTATATTTAAATAATTATATTGATTGATATTATAAAGGGTATTAATTTCAAACTTAGGTTATTGGGTTAATATAGATTATTGGGTTTATAATCATTAATCTACATTATGTTCAAGATCACATTAACTAGTTTTAAAGGATTATAAAGGGGGGGCTTTATTATAATGTTGATTATAATCATAATGACTAAGGTTAGTATTATATTAATTACTTCCAATTTTTTAAGGACTTAAATGAGATTAAGGGAAGGGATAAATGTTTGATTAATTAGGTAAGATAGGGTCATTGATTAGTACCTCACTGTGATAGCTTAGATAGAAAGGCGAAAGAATTAGTAGTTTAATTGGACAAAGATTTTACAGACACGTATAAAGAAGCTTATGCCTAACCTCATCCTTGCAAGTTTAAGTTCGAATAAAACGTGGAATGTCCTAACTCCTCTCTAATAAAAATTCATTTGAATGCAGGTTCTATATTCAAAATTGTTGGAACTCAGGGAAATCAAGGTCAGGAGACATCATCGCAAGGACCATCAACATCGGCGTCGTTGCTGCCATCGCCTGAATTAGCTCTCATTTTGCGCTCCTTAGATGATATTAATGAGACACTAAAGGGGCACCAGTCAGCTGATATCGAAGTGGAATTCCCACCATTTGGGGTGGGTAACCCAGAAGCGTCGAGGGACTCAGAGGGAGGGCCTCCACCAGGGGACATCACTAGAGAGCTACTAAAAATCAAAATCCCAAAGTTTGTCGAGGGTCGAGCAGGTGAACATGTCGATGCATGGTTGAAAGGAATGACAAGATGTTTTTCCTTGAGAGACTATTCTTCCACATCAAAAGAGAAGATAACAATATTTTAGTTGAGGGAAAGTTCCTTAAACTAGTGGGGTAGTTTGGAGAGGCAGTTACACCTTACTCCAGACATTGTATCTTGGGAACTTTTCGAGGAAAGGTTTCAGAGAAAGTATTTTTTGGCTTATTATGAGGAACAACAGGTAGGAGAATTCCATGCTCTAATTTAGGGAAACAAAACTTTGGAAGAGTACAAAATTAGGTTCATGGAGTTAGTAAGGTACGTCTCATACATGGATATCAATCATCAACAAGCAAAAAAATTTGTGTACGGGTTAAACCCTAAGATAAGGGTCATGGAACAAAAGTGGGAACCATCGTTCGTGGTCGAAGCAATTAAAAGTGCTAGTTACACATAAGAGAATATGAGTTTAAATGGAGGAATGACATCAACCATTCCACAAAAACCTGGATTTGTGGGGAAGGCCCCTAGGACCTTCTCCCAAGGAGGAAGCTCTAGGCCACCTCCTTATGGGAATAGATCTTCACCTAGAACAATTGCGACATGTATTTCAATGGAATCGAGTACAACATCCCACTCATCACCCATGATGAAAGAAGGTTCATGATCTTATCGGGGAGAAACTAGTAGGGGAAAGGGTTCTAGGGGAGGGAACTCATTTCAGAGGCCTTCATAAGGCAGCATACAAGTTCCACCCCATGTTACTTGTTGGGGGTGTGGAGGACCACATTACCAGTGTGACTGTCCAGAGTCACATTCAAGATTTGTGCATAGAAAAGGAAAGGCCCCAGTGGGAAGAGTGAGTAGTAGACACCAAATTTATGCAGCGGTCAATAATCACCAGGTAGAACATCAATCCATGCCGGTGGAGTCATCAGGTATGCTAAATCATGCCAATGTTAAAATGTTATTTGATTTTGGTGCTACAAATAATTCCATTTTACCTTGTGCATTAGAAAAGTGTGGGTTGGAATACTATGAGCACAATGACTTTAAACAAGTCGAGATGGCTTCGGGGGAAAAACAAGCGGTAGGACCTAGCGTCGATAATTGTCTAGTAGATCTAGGAGTGTGTACTGCTAGGTTGAAGGTGTACATGACTACTCTAGGGATGTATGACCTAATCATTCAGATGAATTGGTTAGAATCTCATCGAGTTATGGTAGATTATTTCGCAAAAAGGGTGCTTTGTGTTGATGATGAGGAAGGCTAGTAGAGATCCATGGTATATGAAGGAAGGTGTCCCTATGATTTATCTCAACAATGAAGGTTAAATGTTGCATGAGAAAAGGTTTTCGATTATATGTAGTGGAAGCAGTCAATGAAGGGAAAGGACCCTCTATGGATCAATATCTAGTATTGTTGGAAATTAAGGATGTTTTTCCAAAAGAGTTGCCAAGGTTACCTACTGAAAGGGAGCTTGATTTTACCATCGAGCTAAAACTTGGTGTGGATCCAATTTCCAAGACACCATATTGGATGACAACATAATAACTTTGTGAGTTACATATGCATTTGAAGGAACTACTCGACTTAGGGTTGATAAGGCCCAATGTTTCACCTTGGGGTGCACCAATAATTTTTGTCAAGAAGAAGGATGGTTCCTTACGATTGTGCATAGATTACATGGATTTTAACCATGCTATAGTAAAGAATATGTACCCAATATCACAGATAGATGATCTCTTTGATAAAATGAAAGGAGCAGTGGTTTTCTAAAAAATTGATATGCGATTAGGGTATCACTAGTTAAGGATTAAGGAAGGTGATATTCCTAAAACTTCCTTTCGAAATCGATTCACACATTACGAGTTCATTATAGTCCCTTTTGGGTTGACCAATGCACTAGCTGTATTCATGAGCCTCATGAATGTTGTATTCTGAAAGTACCTAGACCACTTTGTACAAGTCTTTCTTGATGATATCCTCATCTATTCCAAGAACGAAAGAGAACACGAGGAACACTTACGAGTGGTGTTTTCATACCTTAGGGAGAAAATTTTGTATGGAAAGTTGTCAAAGTAATCTTTATTCCAAAAATAGATTCATTATTTAAGTCATATCATTTTGGGTGAAGGATTTTTTGTGGACTTGGAAAAGGTGAAGACCATAATGGATTGGCCAATGCCGAGAAATGTTCATGAGGTGAGAAGCTTCATGGGGCTAACTGATTATTATCAAAGGTTTGTGGAAGGGTTCTCTAAGATAGAAAAACCCATCACCACCTTGTAGCACAAGGGGGTCAGGTATAAATGGACAAAGGAATGTGATATTGCATTCATCAAGCTTAAGAGGTTACTAACTAGTGCACCAATTCTACGAGTTCCAGATATGGAGAAGGAATTCATGGTCTACACAAATGCCTCGAAGCAAGGATTGGGGGTCGTGCCAATGCAAGACGAGGGAGTGATAGAATATGCATCAAGAAAGTTGAAGTAACATGAGGATATTTACACTACTCATGATTTAGAGTTGGCAGTTGTAATGCTAGCTCTAAATATTTGGAGGCATTATCTAGTGGGGTGAAGATTTGAGCTTAAAACAAACCATGAAATCTTAAAGCATCTCTTCACTCAAAGGGATATCAATGCCATGTAGAGTTGATGGAGTGAATTTATGAGTGAGTACAATTTTTGAATTTTGTACATTAAGGGAAAGGAGAATGTGGTCATGGATTCCCTGAGCAAGGGACCACATATCCTCTCCTTGGTGCCATTAAAGGTTACTCTAAGGGAGAAAGTGTTGGGGAAACTTCTTGGAGATAGTTGGTATTTAAAGGTTACTTCAGCCCTCTAGAGTGGGAGGCAGTTAGAGCCAACGTATGAAGAATATAGCCTTGAAGTAGATGGATTGTTAAGATATCAGGGAAGGATGTACATCCCCGAGGGTGGGGATATTCAAAGCATCATACTCAAGGAATCCCATAGATCACTTTACTGTGCGCATCCGGGTGTGAAGAAAATGTACACATATATGAATAATTTTTTCTTATGGGTAGGCATGAGGCGTGATGTAGTCCATTTAGTTGCCAAGTTCCTTGAGTGTCAGTAAGTGAAGGTTGATCATCACCACTTGGAAGGTCTCCTACAACCACATGATGTTTCTATGTCCAAGTGGGAAGTCATTTATATGGATTTTGTTGTGGGATTTCCACTCACATCACTGAGGCACAATGCCATTATTGTTATAGTTGATAAATTAACCAAGAGTGCTCATTTTATTCCAGTTAGAGACACTTACGATTTCACTGATGTGGCACATGTTTTTATAAGTGAATTCATCAGTCTGCATGGGTTACCCAAGAAGATCATTCGAGATAGGGACTCTCGGATTACCTCTAGGTTTTGGACAAGTTTGCAGTCAACGTTGGGGACTAAGTTGAACTTGAGCACATCATATCATCTCAAAACAGATGGGAAAACTAATAGAATAAATCAAGTTATGGAAGATATGCTTAGAATGTATGTTATGGATAATCAAACCCAATGAGAGAAGTACCTACCTTTGGTAGAGTTCGCCTACAAAAACAGTTTTCACAGCTCAATTGTAATTTCTCCCTATGAATCTCTATATGGAATGCCATGCGAGACATCGTTGAGTTGGGAAAGGCTAGAAGACCAAGTGACAGTAGGGACAAAATTGATTCAAGAGATGGAGGAATAGGTGATTTAGATTAGACAAAGATTAAAGGAAGCACATGATAGACAAAAAAGTTAGGTTGATGCACATAGGATTGATCAAAGTTATAAAGTTTGAGATAAAGCTTTCATTCGTATCATGTAAAATAAGAGTACCATATTGTTTAAGAAAGGGACAAAGTTGTTGCTTCGATTTATAGGACTGTTTAAAATCTAAGAGAGAAGTACCTAAAGAAGTTCCTATCGTCTCATACTACCATCCCACTTACATAAAACTCATAATGCTTTTCATGTATCTGTTCTACGTCATAATGTTGTTGATGAATATCACAAACTGAATTGGAAGGAATTGCAGGTCTCGGACGTGGGAACCATCATAGTCGAACCATTACGCATATTGGACTGTAGGGTCCAATAGCTCAAAAATCATTTGGTAGACAAAGTTAAGGTCCAATGGGACAAGTATAGCCTAGGATCTGCTACTTGGGAGGATGCATAGACTTTACGACAAGACCATCCCTCACTTTTTTGACCACCTTAGGACTATGTTTCCCGAAGTTTGGGTGTATGTAATACCACATTTTGACTTAGACAACTAGAATTACTTATAACCTAATCATATATTATTTTCTTATTAACTGTCAAAATATTAACGATACAGCTAAAATTTTAGACATATGGACTTATGTGAATGTCAATACTCTGAATGTTTATCTTTATTTGGATTATGATGGATATTATGCAACCTAATTCTAGATTTCGAAATTTAAAGTTGTTGGTATGTGGATACCGAGTTAATGATATGATTAAATGCATTTACATGATAATAATATATGGATATGTATGATTTTGTCTTATAAACTAATCTGTATATTAATGGGCTATAAAATAACCAAGGGATAATGATAATAAAGGGTTGATGTCATGAACATCGACCAAAAAACAATATGGTATGAATCTTTGTATGTGAAATTATGTTGGTTCAAATGCATTGCTTTGATATGTGGGAAAGTGCACATTTTTCAAGTAGAGAGACTGTTTGAAACTGAATATACGATGACAAAATCCCAACAACACAGTTCCACTATATGGTCCATGATAGGGTGTTGGCCCTAGTTCTATCAGGAGGGGTGGAGGCATTTCTCACTATGTATCCTATGAAACCTGGAGTCATGGGAGGACGACGTTAGATCACACTCCCCTAGACATGTGATGATGATTTCTAGTTTCCTGTTGGGGACGCTTGGTCAAGATATTTGACACTTCCACTTATGGGTTCTACCTAGACTTAGGTCAATATAGTTGACACTCCATGATAATCCAGCAGAGGAGGATAGGGATGGAATATGGAAGTAGGTTAGGGAGGAAGGATGATTAGAAGTAGTTGAGTGTGTGGAGTTTTAATCTTATAGAAGAACTGCTTGATTTCCTTTGTTTAAAAAAAAATTCTTAACTGAACTACAATTATCTAAGTGAATGTTGCTTGTGATAAATTATTATAATTGAAGGATTCTGCAAATATTTTAAATGGTTTACTCTTCTTTATGAAATGAATAACATTGTTGACTAGATTGGAAGTATACAGGAATTGCATTGGATTTGATAATTATTGTCATTAGTACACATGCGAGTCGTGTATGTACTATCTACGCATACATGCCTTGCGCATGTATACTAGTATTTATGAATGTTTAAGTTGGTGATGTGCGTATATGATTTAGATGTATGAATCATGTTATTGCTATCCTTGTATTGTAATTTAATATAACTTCAGGATGAATTTTCTTGAAGGGTGGGTGTATGTAACACCCAATTAATTTAA
>ML787998.1:617577-635678 GCA_009831015.1 Picea engelmannii
AATATTTTATTTCTTTGGGGTAGGTAGGGAATGAATGAGAAGGGATAAGAGAGGTTCGAAAATTGATGAGGGAAAGGAGGTAGTTGGATGGGGGCTAAAAAAGGGAGTTGGGGGCATTGGGAAGGGGATTAGACAGAGGACAGGAGGAGAGGTATGAGAAGGAGATTTGGGAGGAGGAAAATTGGTGGTAAACCTTGAGGAGTTTTGGGCTAGTGGATTGGTGTTGCTAGGATTTTGGGCTCGGGGGCCAAGGAATCAAATTTCTTGGAGCTAGGGAGCCAAAGAGGCTTTGTTCCTAGTTGGCTGGGAGGAAATAGTTTCAGGAAGGCAGTTACAACAGTTACAATAGGACAACCTTCTTCTTCAAGAGGTAATCCATAATTATTATTGTTTTATTCTAAATTCAAGTTATGGAATTTGTAGATATACTATGTGACTACTAAATTTTTATTTGTTCAAACCTATAACTAATAAAGAAAGAAGTCCCCTGCCATAAGAAACAAAAATGCAAATTTACTTAGTTATTAAGTCCTTCGGGCTATTACATTTTTTATGAAATGAAAAGGGTTAAATGTGAACATGATGCATTTACATATAATTATAGTATTCCCAGCCCTATTGATATGATAAACTTCGAAGATTCTTGATATCTCTTTCGTCGGATGTAGGAGAAGACATGTGTACCTAATGTTCATGTCCACAAATCAACATGTATCAACATAGTGTTCATGTCCACAAATCAGCATGTATCAACATTGATACATGTTGATTTGATATATATCTACATTGAATTTCCCCCCATCACATCTATGTTGGATCCCTTAGATGATGAAGGCACATTAAAATACCCAAATTTAGATATCTTTCATGTTTCAAAGGGTTATCTTGATCAGGGTATTTTTTAGGGGCAAAATTTCGCAAATTGGCTATTTTTTGGCCATTTTCTAAAAACATATATTCACCAATTGCTCATTTTCTTTTTCAAAATCTGTCTACTTTTTTACAAAAAACATGATTAAATTGATAGTGTTTTCCAAAATTTACAAGTTTTAATAATAAATTATATGATTTTTACTGAATATTCGCCTCCATATATATATATATGGATGAATTTTTCAAACCAAAATAGTCACCTAGAATAATATACATAGGTATAATATTTGAATCCTTAAAAAATACCATGATCTTGATATGGAGGACTATGTAGATATGGAGATTTTAGTCCCTCTAGAATTTGGTCTATAAGGAAGCATTACTTTCTTGTTACCTCAATTAAAATGTTTAGCAAGTTGGGTCAAGATTAAGACAATGAAATAGGAACTCAGTTTGCTAGATCTATTGTTTGCATTGTGTCGGGTGAAAAAAGGGGAACTATCCCCCCCCATCCATGGAGTCCCCCTACGCAGGGATTTGAGGCAGTTCCCCCAAAACAAAATTGGTGTTTTTTGTGTCCGTTTTTTGGCGGTTTTTCAGCACATGGATTTCATCAATGGCTTTCTAATTCTAGTTTAGGAAATAGGGTTGTTGACTAATACAGGTAAATGGATTAGGGGTTTTAGGTGTCACGTGATCCTATATATGTATTGTATTGTAAACAATGAGATATGATGAATATAAGATTAAAGGTGCGACCCTAAACAAGTTGTTGGTTTTCCTAGTTTGGGTTTCCATGGTAAAAATCTATGTGCAATGTGCACACACACACACACACACACTCCATTGTATATTTTATGGTTTTAATAAGAATCTATTTGCAATAATTAATTGTACAAGATTAAAATCTACATTTTATATCAGAGTAATTATTGGCTTCAGTGGGATGTCTTTATGGTCAGAGGTTTGGCTCGGTTCTATGATAAGCCTTGTTATAGTGGGAGATATGTGGTATTGATTCTTCAGGTGAAAAAAAATGGAGAGAACTTTGAAAATAGAGATTGAGAAATTTAATGGGAAAAGTTTTGAGTTGTGGAAACTCAAGATAAAAGATCTATTGGTGGAAAAATATTAGTGGATCGTTGTGGATCCAGATACTACACCTATAGGAACATCAATAGAAGAATGATCAAAGTTGGATCGAAAAGAGAAGAGAAAAATATGGTTGTGTCTCTGAAATTCGATATTATTGAATGATCAAGGGAAGCTACGACCAAAGATTTATGGAATAAGTTGGGGACTTTGTATTAGTTTAAGTCCCTAGTAAATAAATTGTTCCTGCAAAAGAAGTTATATAACCTGAGGATGAAATATGGAGACTCAGTGACAGAGCATTTGAATGCATTCAATACAGTGCTAACTCAATTATTATATGTTGATATTACTATTTCTTATGAAGACAAATGTATCATTTTATTGTTCTCTTTACCAGACTCGTGGGATAGTCTGGTTGTGGCCATAGGTAGTAATACAACTACTTTAAGTTTTGATGATGTGGTCTAATCCTTATTGTTGGAGGATATGGGGCAGAATAACATGGAAAGAAATAACACATAAGAATTATTTGTAAGAGGACGCTCCTAGGAAAGAAATAAATCTAACTCCTCAAGTGGGAGATTTAAATCTAAGGGTAGATCTAAATCTCCCAGAAATTTTGTAAAGTTATGATGGAGATGTGGAAAAGAAGGGCACTATGAGAAGCAATGTAGTTCTGAAAGTGTTGAGAGAGGGAAGGGGTCTGATGATGCTCCTTTTATAGAAGAAAAAACCTCCAAGGAAGAAGGATGGGATGTGTACTTGGATTATTCAATCACACATGTAAATAATGAGGCATGGATGGTTGAATTAGGTGCATCCTTTCATATGACTCCTCATGGGGAGTGGTTCTGCGAATATGAAAGGTATGATGGAGGTGATGTTTTCCTAGGTGATGACTCAACAACCAAAATCATAGGACGAGAAAAATTCAAGTTGAATCTCATGGATGGAAGGATTAGAACACTCCCTGATGTTCTGCACATCCCAAGATTGGCCAGAAATTTGATTTATGTAAGAAAAATGGATGATGCAGGGGAAAAAACAATGTTTGAGAAAGAAACCTGCAAGATGGTTCGATAAACAATGGCGTTGCTAATGGGAGTTCATATTGGAACTCTATATAAGATGCAAGGAAGCATTATTAGTGATGGGTGCAATAGTTCCATTTTTCTTGATATTGGAGATGAAGAAGAAAAAACTTCTACAGTCTCTAGAGAAAAGACTATGTTGTGGTATCAAAGATTGGGGCATATCGGAGAGAAGGGACTTTGACTACTACACAATAAAGGCATGGTTGAAGGTATGTATAAATTCTCTCTGGATTTTGATTTTTGTGAACGTTGTGTATATGGGAAGCAAAATCGGGCAAGATTTCCCTCTGGTACAACAAGGGAAAAGGGAATTTTATATTTGGTGCACAATGATGTGTTTGGACCTGTGTTGATTCCCTCACTGAGAAAATATGTGTGCTATGTATCATTTATAGATGACTTCTCAAGGAATACTTGGATTTATTTCCTCATAAGAAATCCGAAGTCTTTGATATGTTTAAAGAGTTTAAGGCTCTTGTGGAGAATCATACAGAGAAGAGAATCAAAGTGTTGAGGATGGATAATGGTGAAGAATTTGACGGAAATTAATTCAAATAATTATGTAAGAAGTGTGGTATAGAAAGGCAAAAAAATACTCCATATACACCTCAACATAATGGAGTTGCAGAAAATATGAACATGACGTTGATGGAAAAATCAAGGTACATGCTCAGTGGTGTCGAGTTAGGACAAGACACGACAAGGAGAATGCCTTCTTGCAAAGATTTTTACGAAACCTCCCTGCAAAATTATTCCCTTGGATGTTTATAGTGGAGGTTGTTAGCAGAGGTGAGAAACTGGAGGTTTTTGTGGAGATTTTTTTCTAATGCGACTTTATGGCACATTCACACCGATTACATCTAAAAACTATCACACCAGTTCTCAAATGTTCAAATGCTCCATCAGTGTTCATAGTGGAGGTGGGTCGTTGGAGGTTTTTGCAGAGGTTTTTTTTGTCGCTGCACCTTTAAGGCATATACACACCATATTGTTCATGAACAATAATGTCCCAGTGCATCCATGTTACAATAGCACCACGATACTTTATAATAAAATTACATGCACAAAATAAATCACACCAATGCCATTGAACAACACACATCGATGCACCTAACTATTGCAAGGCACACAACAATAGGGTAAATAAATAAAAAATTTACCAAAATGATTTTCATTGTTACAGTACATCACGTGCTTTCAAACTCTCAAGCAAACATCAGTGCTCACATTTTTTCCTAAGACGCGTTGTTTCTAGTGCTCTACACCAACTTGGATAGCTCCATTGGTGGATTCCACACATTTCCAAATTTTGGAAATTACCACAATTTTTTATTTCCTCTCAACAATGAAACCATGCATCCTCAAAATAGAACAGAGTAGGAAAATTATTTATTACCTTCCTATTTTCATTTTCATCCAATCAAAATTACAATTTACCTTAAAATTTGGCATTTTTTTTCAATTTCGCATGATGCGCCTGAACAGTTTGGCTCACCCCGAAGAGGTGTGTACTGTGTTAAATACATAGTGAGCATTGTTATCTCACAATATGTACTTTCCCAAATCCCAAGGAAAGTGGATGCAATATTGGCGTAACGAGGGGTGACCTATCACTGTCACCTTAATAGGAAACCCCTTTCTGTTTAGGAGTATATGAAAGTTACCCCAAGGGAGACGTCCCCAATGACCTAAAGGGATGATAAGACTAAGTCAAGGATGCAAGAAATTCCCCCTCTCACTGGTCACTCAAGTCAAAAGTTTCTCTAGGTCTTTAAAAGATGAAGCAAAGTGAATATATGGTGTACCTGCCCAGAACACGACAACAAAGGAAGCGTATAGCAGCTTTCAAGTACCAAATGATGTTAGTGCTTCATAAGACCGTGAACCTTTGAAAAGTAAACTATCTGATATGAATTTGCAACAATGTGACAATTTACAACAACAATTAGTATTTTATAACATCCACAAAGAACATGCCTTGAAATTGCTTGAAAAAGACAATGAAGTGTAACTCTAACCTAGCAGAATGATAATAAGTTGTCACAAGCAAATTGGGAAATGTCTAGCTAGCATTTAATGTCACTTATGCAGAGAATTTTCTACAGTTATATGGATGTAGAAATATTTTGTAACAACAACAAATTCTAGTGCTCAAAATTGCAAGGAAACACCATGTAAACTTGGCATTTATCTAGTAGATTGACTGGCAATTGTCACAAGAAATTTATGAGTGAGCTAGGTGCAAGTTATGTAGGTGAATGCAACAAATTGGCATGAATTAGTATGGTTGTAGTAGTGATTCACAAGAAGCAACAAGTTAGTTAATGAATTAGTCTAGTTTAGGGTTAGGAGAAGTTATCAAAAGCTTTAAGGAAGAGAGTTTAAGTGTTTAATAAATCCTTCAATAAGAGAGAGGCTAGAACTAGTGACTTCTATGGATTATGGAGTCAAGTGGACGGCTTATTCCAAGGCTGCAAATCAATTTTTGATAGTGCACAAAATTCCAAGAGGAATGCATAAGAGAAATAGTAAATTAAGTCCTCCTATGCATTTTCCTCAAGAAAACAAGATACTAGGGTGTATGCAATTCTAGGCCCTAGCACCTTTCTCTCCTTAGAATTCTCATGAGATAAGAACTTAGGAAAATATAACTAGGTCAAAACCTTAGAGTGCTAGGAAACTAGGTCTCTAGGGTTTCACTAGTTACTAGATCAATTCAATGAAAATCTTGACAAATAGAAAGTAAGAAAGTAGCAATTTAAGTTCCTTACTTTAAGAATTAAGCATATCATGCAATTTTGTAATATTGTATGAGAAAATAAAACCATACATAAACCATTCAATAGATGACAAAAAAATGCATATTTTGCCTACTTGCACCAAGAATAATCATGAAATACCATGCAAGATCACCATAAAATCTTCCAAGATTGATCCAACTTGCGAAAAATCAGCCTTGTACAAGAGTGTGCCTCACAATTTCAGCCAATAGCCCTTCCGGGGAAAAAATTTCATACCTCTCCTCTTGTGTCAGGAGTTGTGTTCTAAAAATGAGAATACTTTATGTTTATTTATACATAATTTTGACTTTTAATTATTTTTCTAGTCAAAATAAGGTTGACTTGGCCAATTTACAAATAAATTCAAATTTGGCATAGATAAAATTAATTAGCATGTAAAATCATTCCTAAGGGTGACATCATTCCCTTCTAGGGTGACGTTGGACCCCCAAGATGGAACGTTGGGCTCCAGATGCAGAACGTTTGGCCTCCATTAAAGGCCCTGAATGATGCCCACACGTGACAACCAACTCACAACTACCCTCAAAATGAAAACCCTAGCTTTGGATGATGTCCAAGTTCATGATGGTGATTTCATGGGCTCTCAAAGGTCAATGTCCAAGTGGAAGAGAAAGATCCCCCTGGGTCTATGTCTCTCAGGGTGTCTCCAAGGGTAACGTCCTTCTTTCTTCTTGGTGCAAATATATGATTTATTATTTCCCTTGGCTGGGGTTACAACATCCATATGTGGGATTTCATCCCCATGAAGGTCTGAGCTAATCATTCCCCCATGTGTACCTGTCCACCAGGAAAGGTTCTGCAACAACAAGAAGTACGCCCTCCAAGGGTTCATAAGTCACAGGGACCATAACACTTAAATCAAATCCAATAATTAAATTACCCAAACATGTGCATCAAACCCCCCTTTGCCCAAACAAATGGTCCAAGACATTATGAAAATTAACAAGTCAGGTTTGAAGAAGGTCTCAGGGTGTCCTATTGGGATAATCCTTCTTAAGTTTGGGGTGTTTCCCATGTGAGAACCAATCTAGATCATGTAAGTGTATGAGGTGGCATGGGGTAATTGTTTGGGTTTGTGCTACAATGATAACAGGGAAATGAAAATCTTACCTTTGGGTGCCTTTGTAAAGGGTGAGATGCACCTTGTCATAGATGCCATTTTTTTCTAGCTCATTCATTACCTTTTGTTCTTAGCATCATTGCCTATGATTTTTTTTTTATGCTTCAATGTAAGAGTTGAGGGACATTGTCCTGGATTGGTGACCAGTGGTGACAACATTATCCACAAACATTTCACAGAGATGAAAATGTTGGCTCGTGATGAGACCCCCTTTCTCTTAGCTATGCCACCAAGAGGCACTACCCTTGTTTGGTGGCCAGATAGATGGTAGTGTCATACCGCTACATGCCCATGGTCATAATAGGTTGGCTTGTGATGAGACTTCCTATCCAACAACTAATACCTTAAGTGTTTATTGATATTGTGTGTTCCCTTTTCTAACTAACAAGATTTTTACTGCTTTCTCGGGAATCACTTGGTGAAACATCTCAAAGGTTTCATCTTTTTCTTTTAACTATTTCCAACTACTTTTAACCTCTGGGCCTTTATCCCCTTCTTCCCACAAGGCAAGGTACAACCCTTCCTAGTGTCGAAAATCCCAATGCTCGAACAAAGGTAGGGGGAGATGAGAGGAATAAATATGGAAAGTGGTAAGTATGGAGGGAACGGACAATGACCTTTCATAGACCCACCTAGTGGCAACCCATCCTAAAGGGAGATCAACTTTCTAGGGCATCATGTCACCCTTCCAGGTATGAACAAGTTAAAGAGCATGATTTCCAAGAAAACATTATGAATTAAAGGATAATTCAATTCAACATATCCAAGTGATTCGATAATCAGAGTGGCACATACCATGATACCTGGACTCATTACCTCATGAATCAATACTTACTGCTACTTTAGGACCAGGCTGGTGGGATGGATACTGTTGTTGATGATAAATGGGTTGTATGGAAGAAAAGAGGGGCCCTCTGGGGCCACGATCAAGTCATCCGGCTCTCGGCACTCCATGTCTAGGACCTGTGGGCCTTGAGACATGATCTCCTTATTTATCCCTACGGTAGGGGATAATATATGGCTCCAACTTGAGGACATGCACTCACCATAGAGTGCATGAGAACCTCAACATCTCTGGTATGACATGATCCTCCTAGATCTCAACAAAATGCATCAGTGATCCTTAGGGTGGTGATATCACCCCTCGCTCATATATGATATAACAAAATAAAGAGCATCATAAGCATGAATATATACATAATGGAGAAAAAAATATGAAAATGAAACTACAACTATACTAGCATGATATGCAAATGGTATACACAATGGATACAAATGCCTACCTACCTCTACTTACATGTTGGTTGAATGCTAGGTGTAGTCAAATAAATAGTGAAACTATCCTAGCAATATTTCATGTTAACTGTCTCTGTGCTTCATCATAAACCAAAACACTCATGATACTTGCCTATGTTCTTCATCAATCACAAAAATAAAAGGAGTTAGGACATGTATCACATCATCGGAAATTGTAAATTCTAGCTCATGGAGGTAGGATGGAGGGACAAAATTATGCCAAGTCGGACTTCTAGGAAGGTGCTCAATCCATCTCAGAAAGGGATCATGAAAAATCAAAGGCTCAAAAGACTGACTCAAAGAGTCTGAAGGTTGGCTACCTTGGATGTCATCACATCCTGAGGTTTGGGAAAGGACTAGTAAGAACCTAGAGGATGACTGACAATTTCTTAAGGGAAGGTTGAAAGACTGAGACGATAAAATTCTTCTTAAGGTATTCAACCTACCCTTGGATTCTAAAAGAAGTCTTTTCTCTAGAGAAAACTCAAGACAAGGGACATGTTTCCCAACTACACCCTTAGTGACATAACAAGGTAAAGTAGTCGAAGGGGGATGGACAACCTTGTCACAAGTATCATGCTTTGGGAAAGCAACATGCTCACCTTTATCAAAATTTGAGCACAACGACTGTTGATAATCTTATTCATATAATAGATACAAGTTATCAAAGGAATACTCATCAAATTCCTCAAGGTATGACCTAAAATCATCAGGAGAACATTGCACTGGTTCATCCTTGAGTTCTTGGAAAACTTCTGTGATTATTTCATCATCTTGTTTCCAAACATCAAAATTATTAGGAACATCATATGATTGTTGTAAAGGAAACATTTGAATATATCCTTCCATATCATAAATGGGATCCTCATTAGAACCAATCACATTCCACTTACGTCTGCCAACACGTATTAACTCATCAATATTATCAACCATGTCACTACCTTTATCATAACATGAAGGATTTAATGCATCCAAGGGCTCCTCTAGTACTTCTTCACTTTCCAAATCATAAAATAAAGCATCATCAAAATATTGGAAAGGGAAATAACTTACCGTATTCAATTCTTGTTGTGAAGGAGAATCAATGGCTTGGATGACTTCATCAAATGGAATAGGGTCCAATACATCATCCCCAAAACTCATTTCTTTAATCATCTCTTCATCAGAAAATGAAGGACCTAGCTCTTCCAAGGGATCCTTTACTTCTTCACCTTTTGAATCATAGAATAAAGTGTCATCAAAAAACTGGAAAGGAAAATGATTGACATCATTCTCTTTATCTTGTGCAGGAGAGATAGGATCTTGGATAGATTCATCAAATGGAGGAGAAGATACTAATACTTCATCCTCATAATTCACTTCTTTAGTTAAATCTTTACTGCATTCTATCGAATCATGGGAAAAATCTTGTTCATCTTCAATGGGTTGACAACTTTCTTCATAAATCACTCCTTCTATATCAGAGGGTTCTTGGTATTGAGTATGGTACAAATACCTGAGATCTTCCACAATCTTAGTGGTGAATCCTTCGTCCTTTAGGGCTACTGTGAGATTTTGAAGAGTGTCTTCATATGTCTGGCATTATGGTTTGACAAACTCAATAAACCTACTGATGAGGTCTACGAAAGATGATATACCCCTATCTTCGTAACAACCCTTAAACCAATATTTCAAAAAAGATGGCAGAGAAAGTATGAACAATTTTACCAGAACATCCTCCCCTTCCAATTCTATCTCACTTATATACTTCAATAATTCTACAAAGTGAGTAATTGGAAGGCCTCCGAATCTTGGAGAGTTGTTTAACCATTTTGTATCAAAATAATGTGGGTATCCTTCAAATATTTTGAAATCAATAGTCGGATACACTTGTTCCCAGGGCACCATGATCCCATAACTTGGAAATATCACAAAATTGAGAGTAAGGTGGCACCTTGGAAAAGGTTAGTGGAGTCACCAAATATCCTCTTAATGATTATCAAAGGGATGAGGGAATCACCCTTAGTGGAGTCACCGAGAAATATTTGTGAAAAGAAGGCTTTGGATAAAGGCTTACTGAAAAAGTATCGTTGAGGAATATTGACTCAGTGTTCCCCGAAAACGACGCCAAAATGTTATCACACAATCTGTACTTTCCTAAATCCCAAGGCAAGTGGATGCAAGATTGGCGTAACAAGGGGTAACCTATCATTGCCACCTGAGTAGGAAACCCCTTTATGTTTAGGAGTATATCAAAGTTACCCCAGGGGAGACATCTCCAGTGACCTAAAGGGACGATAAGACTAAGGCAAGGATGCAAGAAATTCCCCCTCTCACTGGTCACTCAAGTCAAAAGGTTCTCTAGGTCCTTAAAATATGAAGCAAAGTGAATATATGGTGCACTTGCCTAGAAAAAGACAACAAAGGAAAAGTATATCATCTTTCAAGTACCAAATGATGTTAGTGCTTCATAAAACCATGAAACTTTGAAAATTAAACTATCTGATATGAATTTGCAACAATGTAACAGTTTACAACAACAATTAGTATTTTATAACAGCCACAAAGAACATGCCTTGAAATTGCTTGAAAAAGACAATGAAGTGTAACTTTAACCTAGCAAAATGATAGTAAGTTGTCATAAAAAAATGGGCAATGTCTAGATAGCATTTAATGTCACTTATGTAGAGAATTTTTTGCAGTTAGATGGTTGTAGCAATCTTTTGTAACAACAACAAATTCTAGTTCTCAAAATTGCAAGGAAACACCATGTAAACTTGGCATTTATCTAGTAGATTGACTGGCAATTGTCACAAGCAATTTATGAGTGAGCTAGGTGCAAGTTATGTAGGTGAATGCAACAAATTAGCATGAATTAGTATGGTTGTAGCAGTGATTCACAAGAAGCAAAAAGTTAGTTAATGAATTAGTCTAGTTTAGGGTTAGTAGAAGTTATCAAAATCTTCAAGGAAGAGAGTTTAAGTGTTTAATAAATCCTTCAATCAGAGAGAGGCTAGAACTAGTGACTTCTAGGGATTATGGAGTCAAGTGGATGACTTCTTCCAAGGCTACAAATCAATTTTTTATAGTGCACAAAATTCCAAGAGGACTGCATAGGAGAAGTAGTAACTTAAGTCCCCCTATGCATTTTCCTCAAGAAAACAAGATACTAGGGTGTAGGAAATTCTAGGCCCTAGTACCTTTCTCTCCTTAGGATTCTTATGGGATAAGAACTTAGGCAAAGATAACTAGGTCAAAACCTTAGAGTGCTAGGAAACTAGGGTTATAGGGTTTCACTAGTTACTAGATCAATTCAAAGAAAAGCTTGGCAAAAAGAAAGTAAGAAAGTAACAATTTAAGTTCCTTACTTCAAGCATTAAGCATATCATGCAATTTCATAATCTTGTATGAGAAAATAAAACCATACATAAACCATTCAATAGATGACAAAAAATTTAGATTTTACCTACTTGCACCAAGAATAATCATGAAATACCATGCAAGATCACCATAAAAGCTTCCAAGATTGATCCAACTTGAAAAAAATCAGCCTTATACAAGAGTGTGTGTCACAATTTCAGCCAATAGCCCTTCTAGGGTGAAAATTTCAAACCTCTCCTCTTGTGTCAGGAGTTGTGTTCTAAAAATGAGAATACTTTATGTTTATTTATACATAATTTTGACCTTTAATTAATTTTCTGGTCAAAATATGGCCGACCTGACCAATTTACAAATAAATTCAAATTTGGCATAAATAAAATTAATTAGCATGTAAAATCATCCCTAAGGGTGATGTTGTGCCCTTCTAGGGTGACGTTGGACCCCCAAGGTGGAACGTTGGGCTCCAGATGCAGAACATTTGACCTCCAAATGCCCTGAATGATTCCCACACATGCCAACCAGCTCACAACTGCCCTCAACATGCAAACCCTAGCTCTGGATGACATCCAGGTGGAATACCAAGATTCCCTTGGGTCTAGGTCTGCTAGGGTGTCTCCAAGGGTAACATCCTTCTTTCTTCCTGGTGAAAATCCATGATGTCTTCTTGCCCCTAGCTAGGGTTACAACATCCATCTGTGGGCTTTCATCCCCATGAAGATTTGATCTAATCATTCCCCCATGTGTACATGTCCACCAGGAAAGGTCCTACAACAACAACAAGTATGCCCTCTAGGGATTCATAATTCATAGGGATCATAACATGTAAATCATATCCAATAATTAAATTACCCAAACATGTGCATCAAACCCCCATTTACCCATACAAATTCTCAAAGACGTTGTGCAAATTAACAAGTCATGTTTGAAGAAGGCCTAAGGGTGTCCTATTGGGCTAATCCTCCTTAATTTTGGGGTGTTTCCCAGGTGAGAACCAATACAGGTCATGTAAGTGTATGAGGTGGCATGGGGTAAGTGTTTGGGCATGGGGTGCAATGATAACAAGGAAATGCAAATCTTACCTGTGGATGCCTTTGTAGAGGGTGAGTTGCACCTTGTCATAGATGCCATTGTTTCCTAGCCCATTCATTGCCTTTTGTTCATAGCTTCATTTATTTTGATATTTTTTTTATGCTTCAAGGGAAGAGTTGAGGAACACTGTCCTGGCTTGGTGACCAACGGTGAAAACATTATCCACAAACATTTCACAAAGATGAAAAGGTTGGCTCGTGATGAGACCCACTTTCTCTTGGCTATGCCACCAAGAGCCACTAACCTGGTTTGGTGACTAGATAGATGGTAGTGTCATACCGCTACATGCCCATGGTCATAATAGGTCGACTCATGATGAGACCTCCTATGCACCAACTAATACCTTGAGTATTTATTTATCTTATGGGTTCCCTTTTCTTACTAAGAAGATTTTTATTGCTTTCTCAGGAATCCCTGAGCAAAGCATCTCAAAGGTTTCATCTTTGGATTTTAACTCTTGCCAACTACTTTTACCCTTTGGGCCTTTATCCCCTTCTTCCCATAAGGCAAGGTAAAACCCTTCTTAGTGTGGAAAATCCCAATGCCCGAAATATGGAAAGTGGTAAGTATGGAGGGAACGAATGATGACCTTTCATAGACCCACCTAGTGGAAACCCATCCTAAAGGGAGATCAACTTACTAGGGCATCATGTCACCATTTCAAGTATGAACAAGTTAAAGAGCATAATTTCCAAGAAAATGTTATGAAATGAAGGAGAATTCAATGCAACATATTCAAGTGCTTCAATAATCAGAGTGGCACATACCATGATACCCAGACTCATTACCTCGTGGAGCAATACTTACTGTTACTTCAGGACCATGCTGGTGGGATGGATACTACTGCTACTAATAAATGGGTTGTACTCAATAAAAGAGGGGCCCTATGGGGCTATGATCAAGTCATCTGACTCTCATCACTCCATGTCTAGGACTTGTGGGCCTCGAGACATGATCTCCTTATTTATCCCTAGGGTATGGGATAACAAGCACCACCACTAGTGAATCCATATATGTCCACATTGATGTTGTTCAAGTTAACACACCGTGGAAAATTACCAAAAAGACAAAGCAGTGTGTCCTTCAGAACGCTATGACACCAGAAAAAAATGGGCTTATACCCACACTGACACATTACACTTCATTAACTTCACTACTAGCTCAACAATATATAATTTTTAACCTAGCAGTGCACCAAGTTTAATCAATTGCACTAGGGCATACCCAAAACATAACTCCTTGGACCGTCAATGTTTAAATGCACTGCCATACTTTATAATCAAATTATATGCATCAAATAAATCACACCACTGTCGTTGAATATTATACCCCAGTGCACCTTAATGTCAAAAGGCGCACCAAAGTAGGGTAAATAAAAAAAAATACCAAACTAATTTTCATTGTTATAATGCATCTCGTGCTACCAAACTCTCAAGCAAACATTGATGCTCACCTTTCTTCCTAAGGAGCCATGTTTTCGGTGCTCTACATCGACTTGAATAGCTTCATTAGTGGATTCCACACATTTCCAAATTTTGGAAATTACCACAAATTTTTATTTCATCTCAACAGTGCAACAATGCCTCCTCATGCCAAAAGATACCGAGTAAATTATTTATTACCTTCCTATTTTCATTTTCATCCAATCAAAATTACAATTTAGTTTGAAATTTGTGATTTTTTTCAAAAAAAAATTCAATTTCATGTGGTGCACCTGAATGGTTCAGCTCGCCTCGAAGCGGTGTGTACTTTGTTAAATAAATAGTGAGCACTGCCTCCGGTGCACCTGATATATGTATGCATCGATGTCGTTCAAGCAAGTGTACCACAATGAATTAGTATAAACAAAGCAGTGTGTCCTTTAAAATGCCCCGAAACTGGGGCACAATGGGCTTCTACCTGCATCGATACAATTCACTTCATTAATCGCATGGGTAGCTCAATGATATATAAAATTTAACCTGGTGGTGCACCAATTTTAACCAACCACATCGGGGCGTACCCAAAAAATAATGCCTTGACGCGTCAATGTTCATATGCATCGCCATACTTTATAAAAAACATACACGCAAGAAATTAATCACACACAGTGTCGTTTAACATTATGCATCGCTATACTTCACTTAAATAATGACACCACTAAAAATATGATTTATAAAATTTAAGATAGCTATGCAACCATTGTAATCCAACGCACCAATATTGTATACAGAAATGCACTAGGACATATATTGCAAGAATTTTCATAGCAGGGCATCTCATTAGATGCCTCGTTCTCAGTGCTCTATCATTTACAATGTGGTGTGTCCTTCGATACTTCTCGAAACTAGCACACAATGGGATTCTACCCACATCGAAACATTTCACTTCATTAACTACATCGTTGGCTCAACGTTATATGAAAATTTAACCTAGTGGTGCACCAATTTTAACCAACTGCACTGGGGCGTACCCGAAACATAATGTTCTGGCATGTCAATGTTCAAACGCACCGCCATACTTTATTAAAAAAATACATGCACTAAATAAATCACACCAATGTCATTTAACATTACCCACTAGTACACTTCACTTAACTAACAACATCGCTAACATAACAATTTATAAAATTTAACGTAGTGGTGCAACCATTGTAATCCAATGCACCGATATTGTATATAGAAATGCATCGAGGAATATATTGCCCACGTTTTCATAGTGGGGCATCTCATTTGATTCCTCGTTCTCGATGCTCTATCCTTTACAATGCACCGAAGAACAAAACGTCGGTGCTCCACTATCACAGTGGTACTAGTGCATTAATAGTAACACATCTCACCAGTTTAGCTATGATAATGAAGTTTAGATTAGCGGTGCCCATCATTCCACCAAACACACCTGTTTCATAAAGATAACGTCACCAGTAGACAACATACTAGTGCTTTGGTAGACATGGTGCACCGCTGCTTTCAATTTAACAAAGGACATCATGGATTTGTGTGCTATAAATTTTAGCATTGTGGTGCGTCTTTGTTAACGAGATGAATCGGTGTTGTTAAAAGCATTGAGTTGGTGTAGATTGTCCTATGGGACGCACTACATCACGGTGTTGTTGTTTTGAGATAGCGCACTAAAAACAAGGTGTATGAATTATTGGCAACGCACTGGTTGATTTTAAAGATTTTTTTGCAAAAAAAAAGGATTTTTTAAATACACGTCATTTATATATGTATTTTTTTTATAATTTAAATTTATTTTATCTTTACAAATGTTTCTAACAACATTTTTATGTGAATCAAAGACAACAACGATGAGAGGAGGAGGAGGCAGGGCGACGACAGGTCGAGATGTACACATTTTTTCATGAGTGGGAATCCAAGGAGAGGGATAAGGAGGCTTACCCTCACCTTATTTCATACCATACACATGAGCTTTTGATGGATATTGGCCTCCTGGATTTTTATCAGGAGGGTAGATCCCTTAGGGGGGACTATGCATTGTTACAACAGTTGATCTGTCGCTAGGATCATGCGAGACATGGGTTCATGGTCGTTCCTGATATGTGGTATCATCCCACGGAGGAGGATGTCTATTTCATCATTGGGTTATCTAGGAGGGGGGTGTATTTGCCTCATTTCCCTGTGCTATGGCCCGATGTTGCAAGAGAGACCCAACTAACATATGTGCATAGATATGTCAATTCAAATATTCCTTCATCTTCGAAGTTGCAGGTTCGTGGTGGTCAACTATGGATAGGTGCATTTGAGAGAGAGGATGTTAGGTGTTTTTGTTATATGCTCTCATCAATGTCATGGTATAGCTCTGATGGGAAGCACATTAGTTTCTCTATGTTGTATTATGTAGATAGTTTATTGTGGGAGTCCCAATTGATTAGGTGGGCAGATGTTTTTTTGAGACACTTTGTCGTGCATTAGATCATTGTTGCTCTTTTTATTTTATTTTATTTTATTTTCTGAGATGAGATTTTTTCCATTCATATATGAGTTGTATACACTATTTTTTGAGAGGGTGCATGCCACTCGACCAGCGGTAGCTTTCTTTCATGATAGGCCTATGTTTTATGTGCATATGTGCATGTGGGGGTAGTTGATGCCCCAGAGGGGCCAGTCCAAGTTTCTAATTTATCTGGTAGGAAGGGAGGCATTTTATTTATTTTCTAGTGAGGACGATAATGTATCTGATATTGTAGAGTACCTGTGTGCGGGGATAGATTAGAGATGACGTCCAAACATATGATTTACAACAGAGGAGACACCAAATGAGAGAGGTAATATTATCGTTATGTTTTGATCAATCTATTTTCATATTTTTATGTCTTATTTAATGCACATGTAATTTATTGTAACATTTGTTTCAATTATCTTATAATTATTATCTATTGTTTTTCAAATATTGTGTTATCACCCCATAATTTATGGGAATCATCTTATGACTGGGATATTATCTGTATCTGGTGATTTGGTTGACAAATGATATTGCATTCTTCAAATAATTTGTAAAAAGAAAAAGAGAACAAGAAAAGAAAAAAGAAAAAAAGAAAAGTAAAAAGAAAAAAGAGAACAAGAAAAAAGAAAAAGAAAGAAAATAAAAGAGGGCTAAAAAGAATTGAAGCAAAGGCCCCATGCAATAATAGCAACTTGGTCATACCTTTCAAGCATGACCTAGTTCTTTTAAATTTCCAATGTTGATAGGATAGTGAATGCATCTTATCGGACCATCTAATCCTGGTCAGATAGCCCCTAGGTTAGAATTAGTGAATACATCTGATCAGACCCTCTAATCTTGATCAGATAGCCCCTAGAAAGAATAAAATCTTGACCCAACTGTTTAATCTGGGTTAATTTCCTTGTGACAGTAGGTTAGGACGTAGGTTAATTGCCTTGCCCCCCTTGCCAAAATGAAGCCAGATTGATAAAGATGTTACCCCGTGACTCCAGTGCCTGAAGGTAATTGAATTGATGCCCCCCTTGGTGGTGTATATGAGAAATATCGAAAGAAAACCCATATGAATGCCCTTATCCTAAGTTTTCCTACATATGACATTTTTCGACCACTACCTATGGCTCATACACTTTTCAAAGGCCCAGATCGCGGCGCTTAAATCAACGGTTCTTATATCATTCCGGACCCCCCCGCCTGTTCTGCCTTTAACGGGGGGGGTCCGAAGTCAGCAATAACTTTTGCACAGATCTGGACGGTCCAGAAAGGAGCGCGCAAATCCACGGTTTACATTGGATATCGGACCCCCCCCATCCGTTCTGCCTTTAATGGAGGGGGGGGGTCCGATATGGGTTATAATGCAGGCGCAGATCTGAACGGCCCTAAGCGGAGCGCTTAAATCAACGATCCACAATGAATGTCAGACCCCCCCCC
>ML787998.1:638066-652692 GCA_009831015.1 Picea engelmannii
TTAAGACCATTTCAACGACCGGCACAACAGCAGAAGCTACCACGTTGACTACCACAGTGACCACTACAGGGGCCAAGCAATTCACTTCATCTTTTGGCTCTAGTCAGCTAAAAGAAGTAACAGTAAAGTCCACGGATTCTCCCCTGGACACTCCATCAAGCAAGATTGGGCCCCAACTGGGCATTTTTGAAAAATATGATTTGATCAAGAAGAGGAACCAGTCGCTCACTAGCAACGCTTATGCACAATTCCAGAAGCATTCATCCACAGCCCAGCACAGACTACTCTCGACATTCGATACAGAAAAGGGTAGGATGCATATGGCGTACCTCCATGCACTAGTGCTGGATCCCAAGGTTATATCTGATTACAAGAGGACCACGTTTGAATTCCAAGCAAAAGATGTGCATCCGACAGATCAAATGGATATGCATAAGAAAACTGGGGAAACGATTTCCCACACTTTAGCCCGTGTTGCAACTTCTGCGGCAAAGTATCAGACAACATTAAGCAACACCCAGACCCAACTGAAGCTAGAGAAGATGTCTTCCTTTGCGAAAGACAATAAGATAAAGACTCTGGAGGAGCTGGTCCTCAAGATCGGCTATGACCCGGCAAATGTCAAGGCTGCCGAAGAAATGATCAAAAAGAAGAATGCTGACATCGCCACATTGAGAAAGCAGCTAAAGCTCCCTCCCACAGAGGATCCGCAGACGAAAGAAATAGCTGAAAGAGAAGGTGAAAAGGATGAGATGTTGAGATTACTCATGGATTAGAGTGCTCAGCTAAGGGAGATGGAGGCCGAAATGGAAAAACTATTAAAGGAGAAAGAACAGACGAAGACAGTGGAGGGCATCACCTTAAGTGATATTCCCATTGCAGGTTTGAGCACAATGACAGTAGTAGCAGTTCCGTCCGCAACTACAGAGCAGGTACCAGAAGGCTCCATAGACCTGTCCAAGTCTATGGAGAGAATGAATTTGCAAGAGTCTGAAATCAGTAGACTCAAGAAAGAAGTGGAAAATCTCCAAGAGCTAAAGACTTCTTTCCAGATAAGTCTAGCCAAGGAGAAACAGGTAAATGAGCAAATGAAGGAGTTGCAGCAGCTCCAGAAACAGACAATGGCAGGAAAAATCTTGGCAGAGGTTAAAGAACTTGTGTGGACTGATATTTCTAAGTCCATAAACGAGATCTGGCCTATGATTCAAATTATGTTTGAGCAAAATGAATTGCTTGAGAGAAGCAAACAGGCAGTGGAAAAAATCAGAACGGAGCTGGGAGATATGCCAGCACAAGCCAATGAAATCATAAGGTTCCTTAATTCAAAGACCAGGGAGGAATTAGAAGAGTTGAAGATCGAGGACAGGACTGAAACTATATTGGGGGTGAAACGAGTTCTGACCAAAAGGGGCCTCATGCTTCAGCTCGAGGAAAAAATCCAAGTTATGGATCAAGGAGTGCAAAGGTTTTTCCACAAAATAGATGCTCTGCAGAGGAAAGGCCTACCTGGTATGAAAGTCATCAACGATAAATTAATGATGCTCCCCGACTACAAGAAAAGGTTGACAAAAATATATAACGACAGCTCAAAGTTCGCAGGGGTACAAGGGAGTATCACAGGCAGAGCTTTCATGGAGGCATTGCAGTTGGATATTGAGATCCAGCATGAAATTAAGCACATTTTCCTCATCAAGCCTACATTCGCTAAGTACACAGACATGGACAAAGTGTTCCGGAGGTTGCTCAAAGTGACAGTGCCAACTCATATCCGTTGGGAAGAGCTGTGCGATCTACTAGATTAGTAGATGAGCTGTCATTTCCAGTCAGCTGTCCTGTCAGCAGAGGTTGCGAAGGCACCTCACCAACGGCCTACCCAGAAATTCAGCCAACAGTTGAGATGAATCACCAAACGGTTTTTGATTAGTTGAGTTAGTTATGCTAATAATAGTATGTACACGTCCTGATCAGTTATGACAAGAACCTTTGAATTTTGACTTATAAATACTTCTTTTTTCAATGTATTGAGGGTTGTTGATTTGCACACCCTACTGCTATCAAGCTGTAACATTTTTGAAGAGTTCCACCATTAATAAAGAAGAGGCATTTCACAGGATTCTTGCGCATTTTTCACTGGTGATGTGATTTTGTTAGTCAAATGTTTCCTTGCTTTGTAATCATCTTGTCTTTCAATAACTAATCTTTACGAATAGTGTTATGTTGCAGGATTTATCTCTGATACCCTGTTTCCGATTCTGAATATTTTAGTGTTCATCTTCTAAATAGTTTCAATTAAGAGATTCTTAAGTGCTTGTTAATTGGAGTTATTTTCCTTACCTTTTCTTCTGTCCATCACTTAAATTATTAAAGATCCAGTGAGGGGTGTTATCTCGCCTTGTGAAAGATTTCTTCAGCATTTCTGGTTGTTTCTCAGATTTGATTAAGTACAGACCCCATAGCCCAATGGATGTGTAATTTGTCTCAACCAACTTTAAAAATCCTTTACCACGAAACAAAACTCGCGCTTTTACCTAGCCTAACATCTTAATTCAAAACAAAGCTAAATTATATAGAGAGATCCCTCTCTGAAGATGGAGGGGCTAGATCCTAGCTTCAAAAGTGGTTGGTTAAGGTTACCTTTGTATATTTCTTTTTTCCAACCTCTAGGAAATTTACAGAGTGATAACATATTGGAACATATGTTGGGGATGCACCTACCCAACATGAGGATTAGGCAACGAAGGAGGTAGAGGAGCAACCTCCAATAGTATAGAGACCCCACATGCCACACAGGCCACATATGAGAGTCCGTCTAGAGGTGGTGGATGATTTATGTCTTGTCATGACTAGCCACAAAGTGGTACCTGTACCCCCTAAATACATATTACAGGTACAAGCGCTCTCTACTACATAGAGGCATTTCCTTATGACATGACGATGTTGGTGTTTCATATTTTTGGTTTCATCAACCTCATCGATACGTTGAAGGTTGGTGCTCATGATCCCACTACATCTAGTTCATCAACATAGCCATCCACATCCTCTACTCCACCACATGGTCCTCCTCCTCCTCTTGATTCTCCTCCAAATGATTTGGTTGCAACATTTGTCAATCCTCCATCCACGTATGATCCTCCTCCCCCTCCTCCTCCTCCTCATGTTTCCCCTCCACATGTTTCTGAACCTACATCCACATTTGATCCTCCTCCTCCTCCTCCTCCTCATGTTTCCCCTCCACATGTGTCTAAACATGTATCCATGTTTGATCCTCCTCCCCATCCTCCTCCTCTACATGTGTCACCATATTCTATTGATCCTCCCCCTCCTCCTCCGCTTGTGTCACCATCCGCCAATCATTATCTTTATCTTAGTTCACATGTGTCATCATCCATTGACCCCCCTCCTCCTCCTCTTCCTCCACATGTGTCACAATTTTTTGATGCTTTGGACACTATAATCACATCAGGTACTATTGATGCACATCTTCATCATATTGATATAGAGACACTTGATAGTGCACTTATGTCGACATTTGTTTTTTAGATAGTTATTCTTGATAGAGGCTCTACCTCTTGTAGTAGAGACACTGATGCACCTGGCATTGGTGGTGGACCTAGCTAGTAGTGGTATTAATTGACATTTATATTGATTGTTTTATATTTGACTCGAGATCTATATATGACATGTTTATTGTAGATTTTGTTGATATGTATGTTTGACATGTATATTCATATTTATATCACTCATCTATATTATGTTGTTCATATAATGTTGTGGTTGTTGTTGTTGTTTGATTTATAAAATGTAATATGAGTATGCTAATGACAAACATTGTTAATGATTTATATATTTTTAAGTGAAATTTGATATGTATCACTCATTTGAATTTATAGTTATCATATAATGTTTAACTTTACTTTTATGAAAGTGTTTAATTTGGATTGTGATTGCAAAAAGTTATAACCATTGATGTCATATAATATTTAATTGTTGTTCAAGGTGAATTGTTGGTTGTCAGCCAAGATACAATATGTTGATTAAACGTGTTTAGAAAAACAAATACTTAAATATGATGAGTGAAATGATTGTGATTTGAATATTTATGTATTTTTCATATATTATAATAACAACATTATAATTACATAATTATTCACTAATAATAATGTTGATGATGTAATAATAATGTTATTTTTTTAGTATGATTATATTTTATTGATATTTAATTTTTCCAAATATTTTATTAATTCATATTATCCAACTATTATAATATATGAAATTTATTCAATTAAATTTAAAATAATAAATATAGAGAATAATAATACATTTTGATCTATACACTTTCAATGAAATGGTTTCACAATGTTTTACTCTAATAAAGACTTTATGAATCTTTTTTTTTTAAATAATATCACCAGACATTTTATAATTAGTATTTTAAGAATTAGTCAAATTGACAAAGGATTCTATACTTTCAGATAAGTATGGATCATTAAAATTTTCCTTAATTTTGACTAGGCTCTATACAAATACTCTTTTAGAATTTCCATGTCCTTCCTATATTGACACTTATTTCAAGGAGAAAGCAAAACAAATTGTTAATATAAGTTTATATGATTATAAAACTAAAGGATGGAGTGGAATAGGTGAAGGTCATGATAGTTGCACTAGTTAAGGTGGGGAATGCCATCAAAGTTGGTAATTCCAAGTACACCACAAGTATTGTAGATGTTTCACGAAGTTATTTTGTTGGAATTGTCCTTATAAGTTCCATCAAAGTAAGTATATATATTTTTTGATTTTGATTTTCTCAAACAATAAAAATTTTGAGGTTTGAATATTTTTTAATATATTCATTTTTCAATAAATAAAATATAATTTAAAATAAATCTTTACTATTGTACACCACCAACTTTGTGATATCTCAATTAATGCTTAATAATTCAAAGGTTAACATAAACATATTTTAATACAATACATCATAAATTTGCTATAATAAACAATAAATATGACAATGAAAATATATCAAAACCAAATCTTATGCTTGTACAATTATTTTATGTATTTTCAATATGGTGCCTATAAATGGTTGTTAACTTTTCATATACAACATAATTATAAAATAAAGGGAAAAAAAACATATTTTTCCGTTATAGATACCCATAATAAAATGACACGTCCACAATATAAATGTCGAACCAAATCATTTACATGAAATCAGTCTTCGTTGCCATCACCTTGACTATCTTCCTTGATTGGCATTGTAACATTGTTGTTCTCAAAAATATGTTTAGATATCGGATCATGTCTCAGTACGAACCACCAATCCCCATCCAACACATCTGGGTAAAAAAACACTTGGTTGCAATGTTTTGGGAAAACATAATTAGGCTCCTTACTTTCAACCCACATTTGTTTAGATTTAATACATATTATCCCACTATAACGATCCTCCTTTACATTTCCTCGGTCGAAGGTATCCCACCACTTGAAACAAAAATTAACACATTGAAACGATGAGAAGTCCATTTTCATGATCTATTGTATCTTTCCAATGTAACCTAACTTCCCCTCTATCAGGTTTTCATCACAGTGGCTAGTACGACTAGATTGGTTGAAATCGACCTCCACTCCACAATCTTGTGTGATATGGCATTCATCATCATACTCAGTGCGGAAATAATGTCCATATTCCCACATAGATGGGAAGAAATGCACCTGTAAAAATGCGAACAAAGGACGATGTCATATGTCTAATAACGAAAGCATCAATAAAAACATAATATGTGTTACAATTCAAATGTGAAATATTATAAATAGAATGTGGTACTTGGAGAGGTTATTACAGAGTTGTTGCAGTCAATCCCTATGTTTAGTGCATCCAGATCTTCTCCACGCCGATCACAACCATACACCTCATATTTCTCTTATAGCTGGTCAACCACCCAACTGTTGGGACATATTTTTGGAATATTTTCTTTTAAATGATCAATATAATACATGCTTCTACCATTCAATCATTTGAATGCTTTCATGTCATTGTCTTGTTTCCTTCTTTTCTCTTCATAAAATGTGACCCATGGCCACGTTTCGTCTATGTTGTAAAGAACGAATTTATTGATGGCATCCATTTCAAAATTCACTGATGTATACAAAAATTCAAAATGAATAGCATGAGATCAAATATATATTATCAACTTAAAGAACGAATTTATTGATGGCATCAAAATTTCTAAATTCCCTTATGTATAAAACAATTCAAAACAAATAGCACGATATGAAATATGTATTATCAACTTCAATGTAAACCATTTCTATGTACTAAATTAACAAAATATAACTGACTTATTATTTATCAAGTGTCTTTTTCCATTCATTTGGAGTATCTCCCCTTCCCTTTTGTCCTCAAATTAATGGTCATTCCAAACAATTTCCCCTTATGTTCCATTGATTTTCTTGATGTATTCACTGGCATAATAGAACGACTCGTATACTATGTACCTCTCTGCCATAGATCCCTCTAGTTTCTCGCTTTTTCGAACAAACCCCTTTAATTTTTCCATGTAACTCTCTAAGAATAACATTCAACGACATGAGAGCACCCCAACTAATTCAACCTCATCAGGTAGGTGAATTAGAAGATGGACTTGCAAGTCCATAAAACTCGTGGGCAGTTTCTTCTCAGACATACAAAAATTTTCAACTATCTCTCGACACCACCATGGAATGTTATCCATATGATCCAATATACAAATGCAAATAATTTTTATATGGAACGTCACAAGTCCTGTGAGAATTCATGGTTCACACAACCACGCATGAGCAAAGGATAATGACACTACAAAAAAGACACACACATCATTAATTTCCATAAAACGATGAGTGCATAACATATTTTTACCGACGTCGGTATAGAAGAATAATAATGTATTCAACATACATACACGTAGAAGGTTAATATGGTCATGTGATTTCAACCCCTACAAATTCTCATCTACAGTGAAGAAAAATCGTAGAGTTGACCCATATAAAGAAGGTGTCTTCACACCTAATATAACATCCTTCACCATAGAAAGATCATATTTCTTCAAAATCCATGGGACATCACCTTCTTTAAAAGACCAAAAGGGACCAACCTCTCCTCTAGTCTCATTTCTTGGCCAATGTCTAATTTTAGTATTCAAAGCAATAAGATCTCTCATGACAACCAATGTGTCACTTTTATTCCATGATATGTTCCTCCATAAAGAAGATGAAACAATTTTTAATATATGCACAAGATCTAGTAAGTGGGAAATCTTAAGATGATCCCAATATGGAAGCTCATAAAATACATATTTCATTTTCATCCTAATGGGAATTTTCTCAACATAGGTGTCAAAAAAATCAGGATCATCAAACATAGGTTCCCCATTTGAATCAAAGAATTATGCCATTTCCTTCTCCTTATCTGTGCCATATGCCCTATTACAATATGTCAGTGTCATTATTTCAGGTCTCTGTATTCTTTTTGGTTTACCATTGAAAGCAGATGAATCTCTTCTATAAGGGTGGTCTTTTGGGAGGAATACCCTCGAACAATGGTAAACTAGATTTTGTAGGTCATTGGACCACCTAGCCTTTACAGAAGGTCCACAAAATTTACATCCATGATACCCATTTTTTACAAGACTTGTGATGTTAACGTATACATAGCATGTTAGTGTCAAAAATATAGTTGCACCAAATGAAGTGAAGTATGCCAAGTAAAATTACAGATATAAACAAATCAATGAACCTTCTTACCATAGAAAACTCCTAGTTCTGGATAATCATGCATGGTGTACGCACATATGCCATACAACGTAAAATACCTATCCATTGGGATGGGTCTTGATACATCATATACTTGTATCCCTTCCCATAATTTCTTAAATTCATCGATCAGTGGTTGGAGGTAGACATCTATTCTCTTCAATTGTCTTCTACCTGGGAATTTAAGAGCCAACATAAGATGTTTATTCTTCACGAACAACCATGGGGGGATATTTTTATTGATCACTACCACTGGCCAAATAGAATAGTTGGTGTTTTAGAGGGAATACTAGTTAACTCCATCCATAACTATGCTCAATCGAAGGCTTTGTACTTATTCCTTGAATTTATTGAGCCGTGTATCCTCTATATGCTTCATGGCTATTGAATCTGCTGGGATTCGCATAACTCCTGACTCACTTTTGTGTGAGGCATGCCACCCCTGATGTTGATGTTTTGGTAGTTGCGGGAGGATATTTTCCTCATAGATGACCTTTCTTAGATGCGGAGAAGATTATGTAAGCAAGAGATCCATTGGACAGACATTAAAATACCCTAGAAGAGAATTCGGCCTAGAAGAATAAAGTAATAATGAAAAGACACATGTCAAGAGAAGAATTCATCCCAATCTAGTGGCCAAGAATACTATAAATAGAGGATGTATTGGCTCATTTGTTCACTCACTCACACTCTCCTAGCTACATAGAAGCATGGCGCAAGTTTGGAGGAGGTGACGTAGTAGTTGCAGCTGCACAGTTTATTCTTGTTCATTCTTTTGGTATCTCTCTCTTGTGCGCTACTCCTTGAGGAAGTGCACTACCTTTGTATGGTGTTGTTGTTGTTGCAGTTGGGGTGGTATTTCTGGTTGAGCTAGCACTTGTGCTAGGGTTTATCTGAATGGACTTGCTTTGTGAATGGAATCTATCTAAGAAAGGTTCATGGTTTTTTCCCCTGTTTGGAGTTTTCCCAGGATAAATCTCTTGTGTACTTTGTCTACTATTTATTCTACTACTATGGTATAATTGTTAATGTTAACTAAGTTAAATAACACTACTGCTCTATAAGTAAAGGAAAATCTAACAGGTTATGGGCCCACTCCACGCTATCCTAGTGCAGTAACCCTATCAAGCTCGTTGAGCACTGATCCCAAAGGCGTTGGTACTATTATTTACACAGAGAAGTGCACCCTACCCTAGCACACCCCCCGCAACACTCAGTTTGCATATTGAAGAGCTTTGAAATTTTTGGAAATTTCTCAAGCTAGGGTTTCTATCAACAAAATTTCTACCAACATGAGAGTAGAAGACAGATTGGATGGAGAAGATAACTTCATATCCTGGAAGCAAAAATTTCTCCTCATTCTAGAAGAGAATGATCTATTAGATCACGTAATGAAAGATCTTCCAGAACCTGAAGATGAAGAAGCAAAAGCAAAGTTCAAGAAGAGTGAGGTCAAGGCCAAGAGGATATTGAAAGATTCAATAAAGGATCACATGATACCCAATGTATCAAAACCGAAGACACCGAAGGATATGCTTGATGCCCTAACCAAACTTTCTGAAAGTAAGAATACCAGTCAAAATCTTACTTTGAGAAATCAACTAAAAACCATGACAATGAACAAATAAAAAACAATGGTCAACTATTTTATGAAGATATCGCATATCAAGGATCAGTTATCAACTATTGGAGATATAGTAGAAGATTTTGAACTTGTGATCACCACACTCAATGGATTTCCTCTCTCATGAGACCCATTTTTCCAAGGAATTTTCACAAGAATGATATTGCCCAAGTTTGACAAGTTATGGTTAGATTGCACTCAAGAGGAATCCAGGTTGATATCCAAGACACAAAATACTAATGAGGATTAAAATCAAGCACTTGTTTCCCAAGTGAAGAAGAGAAAGAAAATGGAAGAAGGCAACCCGAAGAAGTCTAAGAGACCTCGTTAAAACAAGGATGTGTCAAAGATCATATGCTACAGTTTCCAGAAGCTGGGACATTATGCCCTTCAATGTCCAGATAGAAATGAAAAGTAGAAGAAAAAACACCATGCACATGCAGCAAATGCAGAAGAGCACTCAAAGGCATCAAAGGATGAAGAATTTGTCTTTTAGAAAATGGTGTTTCCATGCATATGAAGGAAACTCAAGTAGGACAACAATGCCAAACTCTTGGTTTTCATATCAGGCCAGAGGTGATAGCTCTGAGAAGGAGCTATGATGACGGTTGCAGGAGGAAACGATTCAGACAGTCTCTAGCCAAGACATAGAACTATGTACACGAACATACACACCCATGTGAAGAAGAAGATGAAGAAGAGTATCTCTTATGTACATTGACTATGAGGAGAAGAAGGCTCCAAATATGACCGCACAGTTAATTTGACCATTCTTGAGATCATCCGGAAGAGTCAGTAATTCCAGAAGGGCCTACCTAGAAATGATGAAGTAAAACCAACATGTTCTTGTGATACCTTACATAATTTAAAGGATATATAGATGCATGGAATTGATAATCCATACTATGAAGAGAAGAAGATGACTCCACGAGTGGTGAGGCATGCAGCCCCACCAAGTACAAGCTCAGAAGGAGCTAGATTTCAGAGGGAGTCAACCCTTAGGATCCAATAGGGAGGAGAAACCTTCCAGTATAGTCCATAGGAGATCAGACTCCAGAAGAAGTCAATAGATGCAACTGAAGCAGGTGGCTCTGTAGATCATATAGATTCAGAGGGAGAGAGAGAGAGAGAGAGACGTCTTCCAAGACTTCAGAAGGCTAGATTCTATCTTCAGAGACTTCTAGGAGATGTGAGATCTCATGGGAGGATACCCTTATAGACGTTTCTATAGTGACAGAGGTGGAATCCAGTCAGAAGGACTGGATATAGATTTTTCCTCAATTCTAAAAACCACACATGTTTTCGAGCTATGTGGCACCGATGAGAAACATCATTGATTCAGTTCCTTCCACCATTGAAGAAGTTGTTGAGAAGTAGGAATGAGAGGATGCCATGATGGAGGAGTATTATTCCATCATGAAGAATGGTGTGTGGAAGGTGGTTCTGAGACCAGAAGGGAAGTCAGTAGTGGCTTCCAAGTTGATCTACAAGATCAAGCATGTTGCAGACGAAAGCGTGAAGTGAGATTTGTGGCTAGAATATTCTCCCAGTAAAAGGGAGAAGACTATGATAAAACTTTTTATCATGTAGAAAAATACACTTCCATTATATCAATCATTGTGATTATTTCCGCAATGGGATGAAAATTACACTATATGGATGACAAGAATACTTTCTTGAATGGTTTAATAGAGGAAAAAGTGTACAGAGAACAGCCACAAGGCTTCATGATCCATGGGAAGGAGTCCCATGTGTGCATATTGAAGAAGGACTTGTACGGACTAAAGCAAGAACCAAGGGCATGGTATGCCAGGATAGAAGGATATTTGATGAGCTTGGGATTTAGCAAGAGTCAGACAGATCCTAACCTTTACTATAAGGTTGAGGATGTATTCCCATTGATCTTGGTTCTATATGTAGATCACATGTTTCTAACAAGGAACAAGAAGATCATTGATGGGTGTAATAGGGACCTCGCTTTAGAGTTCGAGATGAAGGATCTAGGTCTGATGAATTACTTCTTGGGATTGGAAGTGTGGCAAAGATCAGATGATATTTTCCTTAGACAAGGAAAATATATTGTTGAGATCCTGAATAAATTCAAGATGATGGACTAAAAGTCCATGACCACACCCATGACGATAAATCTGAAGCTCTTGAGTGACAAATATTCAAAATTGGTGGATCCCACGATGTACAAACAGTTGATTGGATCATTTATGTACATGGTTAACACCAGGCCAAACATATGCTTTGCAGTGAATACCTTGAGCAACACATAGTTGAACCTAGACAGGTACATTGGATGGAAGAAAATCATATGTTGAGGTAACTTCATGGTACAGTTGGATATGGATTGAGATATGTCTCGGGTGGAGATGTGAAGTTGCGGGGATTTACAGATTCTGACTATGCAAGGAGTGTAGTGGATCAGAAGAATACTTCTGGATGTTGCTTCAGTATTGGATCAGGCATGATCTCATGGTTGAGTAGGAATCATACATCAATAGCACTCAGTACATCAAAAGCAGAGTATATTGCAGTAAGTGTCGCAAGCCGTGAAGCAGTGTGGCTACGGAAGTTGCTAGCTGGGATATTTGATCTAGAATTAGTGCCAACTTTGATACATTGTGACAATCAAAGTTGCATGAAGCTTACCAAGAACCCTATAGAGATAAAATATCATTACATATGGGACATGGTGTAGAGAGGATTTGTGGAGCTCCAATACATATCCATGGGCGAGTAGATAGCGGACATTCTCACCGAGCCTTTGTCAAGAGTGAAGTATGAGTACTTCAGAGACAATCTTGGAGTGTTGTCATATTTCCACCTTCATTGAGATGGAGGTGTGTTGTTTCTTCTCATGTTAGCTAACCCCTATGGCCAAGGGTTCCCTGGATTAGTCATGTGAGGTGACTAAGGGGGTAATGCATTGGCGGACCTGTTGAGAGAAGAAACATCCCATGCGTAGTCGTAAGACTATGGCGGAGGTTGCGTGACTCCGGATCGTAGTTGTGTGATACTTCAGTGGATGTGTTCCACTAGTGGCGGTTGTGTGACTCTGAATAGTAGTTTTGTGCTACTTCGGTGGATGTGTTCCACTGGCGAAGGTTGTTTGACTCTGGACATTAGTTGTGTGATACTTCAGTGGATGTGTTCCACTGGCGGAGGTTGTGTGACTCCGGGCAGTAGTTGTGTGCTACTTTGGTGGATGTGTTCCACTAGCGAAGGTTGTGTGACTCCAGACAGTAGTTGTGTGCTAATTCGGTGGATGTGCTCCACTGGCAAAGGTTGTGTGACTCTGGACAGTAGATGTGTGCTACTTCGATGGATGTGTTCCACTAGCGAAGGTTGTGTGACTTCAGAAAGTAGTTGTGTGCTACTTCGGTGGATGTGTTCCATTGTCAAAGGTTGTGTGACTCTGGATAGTAGACGTGTGCTACTTCGGTGGATGTGTTCCACTCACAAAGGTTGTGTGACTCCGGACAGTAGTTGTGTGCTACTACAATGGATTTTTTCCACTAGCAGTGACAATGTGTCACCGGACAATAGTTGTGTACTACTTTGCAGTAGTTTTGATCTATTGGATGACATTATAGTGGTCGTGTTCTACTATTTGATTGCCATAGAGATTACTAGATCGCTTGGTGTGTGCTATTGTTTCATTGTAGAGACTATGCCTGATGATTCAAGCTACCAAAGGCATTGTAGCATCCATGTGCCTACTAGCAGATTGCAGAGTAGTCAGTGGAATACCAGATGAAGACATCGTGAAATATGTCTCCCTATCTAAGAGGGAGTGTTGATGTTTTGATAGCTATGGGAGGATATTTTCCTCCTAGACGACCTTTCTTAGATGTGGATAATATTCCAGAAGCAAGAGATCCATTGGACAGACATTGAAATACCCTAAAAGAGAAGTCATCCTAGAAGAATAAAGTAATAATGGAAAGACACATGTCTAGAGAAGAAGTCGTCCAAATCTAGTGGCCAGGAAGACTATAAATTGAGGATGTCTTGGCTCATTTGTTCACTCACTCACACTCTCCTAGCTACACAGAAGCAAGGCACAAGTTTGGAGGAGGTGACACAGTAGTTGCAACTGCACAATTTATTCTTGTTCAGTCTTTTGGTATCTCTCTCTTGTGCACTACTCCTTGAGAAATTGTGTTATCTTTGTATGGTGTTGTTGTTGCGGCTAGGGTAGTATTTTTGGTTGAGCTAGCACTTGTGCTAGGGTTTATCTTATTGGACTTGTTGTGTGAACGAAATCTATCTAAGAAAGGTTGATGGGTTTTTTCCCCATTTGGGGTTTTCCCAGGATAAATCTCTTGTGTACTTTGTCTATTGTTTATTTTGTTGTTATGGTATAATTGTTAATGGTAACTAATTTAAAGAACACTAATTCTCTATAAGTAAATGAAAATCTAACACCTGCAACATGGCTAATTGTTTGCAATGAAAGATCCTTTAAATCCTTGGAATTATAGGCATGTGCCTCAATATCTTATGAGGAGGACCATGTGCCTTACCCTTATTTTTTGATTTATGGTACATGCCATTCCCACATTCTGAACATATGTCTTTTTCCATATATTTGTTTCTATGTATAATACAATCATTCATACATGCATGGTATGATATGTACTCAACACCCAAAATTTTCATCATTTTATTTGCCTCTACGCATCTATCAGGAAAGCGATTATCACTCAGAAGTACCTTATCTTTTAATAACCCGCAATTCATGGGAAACATAAATTTACACTATCATTAAGCATGAATAAAATAACTCTTTTTCTTCCTTCGTTATGTGAAAATTTTCCTTAAAATTTTAGGGACTTAATGGTTAGTTACCTCAAAAGTGTCAAGAAACATGCATCTAACATACAATACAGTACTTTCAAGTTGTACAGTAACATTGTTTTTGTAGGTTTTAAACCTGTGAAGTAAAGAAATGCATATAGATTCTTAAGAAAAACAGAAATTAATCAATGGCTCATTCACATAGTACACAAAGATTTTATACCGGAAACCCTCAACTGGGAAAACCTTTCTTATATTCATTATTGAATTTCACCATTCACCATACAATATATACAATGTTTTTAGGTATTTCGTAGATACCAAAACCCTAATCCCTTAATACATAATTAATTTAGTAAACCGCTAAAAATAGAAAAAACCGCCCAAAAACAAATTTCCAGGCGC
>ML787998.1:652854-681519 GCA_009831015.1 Picea engelmannii
CCCTAGGAAAGCACCCAATGCACATGAAACAAAGAGCACTACTAGAGGGATTGTCATATGCATTTGTCGAACCTGACGCGCCCACACACACACATGCAAAGAATATAACACATACCCAACAATTTTCCCTAGTTGGGTAGACCTTGCAGACTCTTGTACTAGACCAAATAGAGGGGTGTTTGAAGCATATTTCAATCTTTCGTAGAAGGTATCTATGACATTAGCATCATCCCCTAGTTCATTTTCTTGGAATGCATCTAACATAATTCCCTCAATGTCCTGAGTATCCTGCAAGAAATCATCCATACCAACCTATATATCTTTGCCTTCATCCCCAACATGTCAAGAACTAGTGTTACTATCAAGTTTTTGAATTGGTGGCTCGGGACGTACTCGGAATTGAATAGGTGGTTGTTTCGACAATTTTCAGTATGCTTCCTCTCCAAGCTCTTTAGTTTAGCAACAAGCTTGCGACTTGACATCGTAGTGGGGTGCAATGGTAGAGGATGGATAGGTAGCTCGTCATAAAAATATTGATTATAAAAATATTGAACATTACATTGATAACATTAATAACACAATTCTTTTAATATGTTCAACAACAAGCTCATGACTTGAAATCGTAGTGGGGTGCAACGGTAGATGGTGGATAGGTCACTCATCATCAGAATTTTCATTGTAAAAATATTGAACATTACATTGATATTATTAATAACATGATGCTTTTAACATGTTCAAACATTATACCAAACACTTATTAGAAGAATGGACATTTTTTCCAAATAATAAAAATGAAACCAACCCATTTATGAAACAAATGGCATATTAACCAATACATTTACATTAGTTCCATTGAAAATCCAAAATACAATTACTCAATCGTCTTTTTCTTACGCCTTATGGGGTTGTCTACATAAAAGAGATCGAATTCACAGTGTAATACCATTGACCTTGGCTGGGTGTTGGAAGACGACATGTTAGGATTGGTAGGGTAAATAAGTTTTTCATTTTCATCAAGCATCTACCTGCGGTATATTTATCCTGATAAGAGCTTGCATAATTTTGGTACCATCGGAATATCTTGAGCATATAAACTTGATCCTGCAAAATTCAATGAACAATTATTAAACTGCACCTACATACATAACATAAATTCAATGAGATAAATGAATTATCAATCAAATATAGATGTAATACAATCAGCGCAAGAGAACTTGAAGGAGTTTCAAAGATATAGAATGAGGTGACGTTGGAATATGAATAATTGGCCATTTGATATTATATTTTTTTTTTCCTGCATTTGATCCAAAACCATCATCTTGGGTAGCATAGAACAATCTAAATTCAAAAATCACTCTGAATAACTTTTATAACTTGACAACAAACTTAAAAAAACATTTTTTTTTCTACAATATCATTGGTTTTTTTCACCCAACTATACAAGAAATCTCAATCTAGATTTTAAAAATCTGAAATAGTTACTCCATCCCTGAAAATATCCTCCTTGAACATAGAAAATGTGAATTTGATGCTCAGCCCCTCTCTCACTCTCTTCCTCCTTCCCTCCTCTTCTCTCCCTATATCCCCCCCACTCTCTCTCTTGCATCTACCCCTCTCTCCCCCTCACTCTATATCCCCCTCCCTCTCTCACTCATTGTATCCTCTTACCTCTTTCTCTCCCCCATTGGTGTGCTTCATCATTTAAAGATGTATCTGTGTGTATGTATAAACAAAACGCACTGGTGTGTTTAATTGAGATAAGCATTGAAAAATGACCTTCGTTATTTCCTCCACAAAGAAAAACCTCTACAAATATTAAATACGGATGTTTGAATTTGCATTGTGTAAATTTAACTATCTTATGGTGCATTATTACTTATGCATCGCCCCGATGCATTATTAACTACACGTCACACCGGTACATTTCAAATTGTCTAGTGCACCAACTGAAGCAAGTTAGAAAAATAACGCGTGCTTACTATCAATACTTTGAAATTTATTACAAATATAAATTGGCTCATTATGAATATCACACCAATGTGCTACTCATGGCATAGCACACCTAAAAATGTAACTTGTGAAAAAAAATAGTGTACGCTTTTATCATCAATGCGTCAAAATATACAATGAAAAAATAAGCTGGAATTTGATTTTTTTTGTTTATAAAGGAAAACCTTGTTCATTATTTTATTGTTTTCCAAATTTTAGAGAGGATATTTGTGCAACAAAGATTTCCAAGTGGGTGTATTCTTTTAAGAGCCAAATTTGAGGGGGAGTATTGTAGATCACATAGAAATCTGCAGAGGAGAATTTCAGGTATATAATTTCATTATATTAATCATATTGATCATTATCCTATTAGATTCAAACAATTTTCAGTGCATTCCAAAAAAAAAAGGGTTTCATAGTTACCTTCAGTGTTGGAAGCCCTAATTTCTTGATTGTTCTTTTGTTTTCTCTTATATTTCACAAGAATAATTTTTTTAAGCACAATTTATTTATAGGGTTTGGTTATTTATATATGGGTGTTTCCTATCTGTTGCAATGAAACCACTCATTGCATTGGATCCCAAACTGTCATGTCATTGTCGGGTTTTTTCTAAATGTCTTTGTGGTGACCGATGCGCTCTTTACACAGTAAACACACCAAAGTGTATTTTTTTGTAAACAACACCACTTTATTTCAATTGGAAATATTATTAAAAAACTTTTTTTGTGGTAGGTGGTGCACATGTTACCTAAATACACACCAAGGCACATTGTTACAAAGTGCACCATTGATTTTAAAATGGAAAAATAATTGGTTTTATATGGAAATCGTCATTTCTTAAATTTGTTCATTGTTTGACGATGTGTAATAAATAGTACTTAGGAAGTGGTGTTTTTCTTAATTCATAAAGAACCGGATGAATACAAAAAATTATAAAACGTTTTCAATTTTGCAACAACACTGTTATACTTTATTGATGCATATATGTATGTGTGATGCACCGACGCGTATAAATATTGTTGACGCCCTGGTTCGAATTATCTTAATATATGCATCAAGATATTATTTTTCTAATAAATAATAATGTTTATATCTTTTCTTTTTCATGGAGATTTGGAAAATTCCAAGGGACAAACAAGGGGAAAACCAAGACATGTCAATCGGGATGTTAAAAAAAGTGTAGAATAAGATGTTAAAGAAATGAACATAATTTTGTCGCAAGAGGAACCATCCCAACTACAATGTGCATCAGAGGTATGTAATCATTTTTTTATTCTTTTATGTATATTGAATTTAATTATCACGTGAAATACTAATTTTCAATTGTTTTGTTGCAGAAAAGAAAAACAAATAGAATCCATTCATCACATAAGACATGAAGACGAGGAATAAAATGGTTGATCACAAACTTTGTGAGTATTTACGTTTTCGACCTTTCTTAAGATTTCATGTTTGTTGTGATTTTTATATTTAAATAAATAATTTACACTTGTCCATGGATGTCTTCTATTAGGTGTTAACATACAAAGAGGAGCCAACCCATGAATTGATCAACATTGGGTTAAGTATGGGTTGTGAGTATATGTTGAAGAATGAAAGTTTAATTGAACAATTTGTAAGTAGATATGTTGTTTAACTTCCCTTGTTTTATAATTAATGAAAAAACAAGAAAACTTTATATTGATTATATTGACTATATTGACTATATTTTGTCATGTTGTATTAAACATGCAGGAAACAAAGTATGGAATGCAGACATCAAAGGAGCTTTTGAGATAATTCATGAAGCATGGCTTCGAAAGAATGTGTATTGTTTATGAAAGACTTGGTGCTAAGGTATATTTTTTTATTTGCGCAATCAATTATATTCTACTATATATAAATGTACATATAGTTATTAAAATTTATTTCTATGTTTGTAGATGGAAGATAAAGGGGCAGAACATAAAAAAATAAGCGGATCAAGAAAACATTATGTTAAAAAACCAAAGTACAATATCACCTACAAATGATGAAGAAATGAGGCATGCACACAACTTGAGCAATGTCAACAGTTCAACTAATGAATGACAATCAATATAATTGAATGTTACTGCAGTTTGTATGTTTTGGAATATTTGTCTCTGAAAATCAGGGATTTTGTTTAAAGTACTCGACATATTGTCACAATATCATGAGGACATGTTACCAATCAGTGTAACAATTACAAATTGGTTGCAAATTGATTATTGTACTAGACCTTTATGTTGTCCCTTTTTGTATGACAATGGGCCTCTTATTCATATATAATAAAATGGGTTTCTTGTTTCATTTCATTGTTGAATGTTGTAAAATGTTGTATTCATGAATAATTAATCTATGGATGATTTACATTGTTATAAATAATAAAGGTTTAATTGGTTGGATAGCGCATTAATGCAATCATTATATCGAAATGAAATAACATAAATATAAAACAATATTATTATAAAAAATATTTGATTTTGAAATAATTAATTGAAAATTTGTAAAAAATAATGACTTAAAATATATACATACTAGTGCACTTTATTCTTTTGAACTCACCAGATAGTGTGTGCCATAATATAGACATCTGTGTGTTTTGAGGACTTAGGCGCACTAGTAGATATTAATTATAATAATGCACTCTTACGTACTATTGATAAAACACACCATTCCTTAAATGATATAATGTACAATAATATTTATCATTTCAAAATTGTATGGTGCTCATGTTTGAAATATTAACCGAGGCACTAAATTTTTTTTATGTACCAGTGCTTTACGTTTAATATAAGCATCGGGAATGGTCCCCGAGGTGTAGGACAGTCGGTGACGGAGTGTGTTGTTAAGCCACTCCGTGATGTTAAAGTCATCGGTTCGAAACCTGCGGGGACAAAAAATCCAACCATGTTAAGGGTTGGTGTGGCTCAGGCCGGGTGCGATCCCCGGGTGATTTTGACGGCTTAGATGCCCCTGAGTCGCGGTTTCTCAAGCCACAGGTTAATCGCAGGTCCTGCACAAATTAACAAACAAAAAAAAAATATAAGCATCGGGAATTTAAATATTTTTTATGCATCAGTGCCTTTACTATACTATATGCACTAGTGCGTACTAAAAATAATGGTGTCGACATATCGGTACATACTAATTATAGAATCATTGGGGCACATGGTCTATTAAACGCGTTGAGTCTCGAGATAACATGATTGCACCTGGGATAACTATAAATTAATCACACTAGGAACGACTAATCATAAGCGCACCAGTGGTGCTAACTATAACTTAATCGCACCGGTGTGGACAAATACTAAATCACACCGGTGCATCATTAAAAAAATGTAGAACTGGTGTGTATTAATTATAAAAGCATCGGTGCTATCCATACGACAAAAAAGGAGGAACCAGTGCATAATAGTTATAAACGTATGCATTTTTTATTATATCAAGATCTCGGGCATTTTTATTATATGAATTTACCGATGCATTTAATTATATTAACATACGGTACGAGTTTTTCAATATTGCACTCGTGCATTTTGAAAAGAAAATCACCAAAAAAAAAAAAAAATTGCTACAACCTCCACCCAATTTTTTTTATTTATATGGAACATCTGTTAAAACCTCTTCTAAAACCTTTGCATCCAATAGAGGAGGATGTAGCAGAGGTTTTGTTGAAATTTTTTCCAAATTTGGTTCCACTAGAAACCTCTGCTAGAAGGTGTTCTCCTTGTAGTGGGAGTTCTAGGCAGAGGCAGTGGATATTGCATGTTACTTGGTCAATCAATCACCCTCATCAACATTGGATGATAAGACTCCACATGAGGTATGAAGCGTTGCATCAATCAGGCATGGACTTGAGAGAATTGAAAAATGAATTGTTTGAGATTAAGACAAGGTGTGAGATCACGGTGGCCCCCTTGAGGGAATATATTGAAGAATGGTTAAGAAAAGTTTTAATCAAAATCACCAAACTAGAACAGCAAGAAACATTTGTAGTGGTTATTCCACCTCAGCCACAACAAGCATCTACAAAAAAATCACCTCTAAGAAAGTGAGAAGTTATGGAAACTTTCCATCACAATGAGTCAAGCAACAACTTTGTTCCTCCATTTTACTTTATTTATTCTACAATCATTTGTCATATTGCCTTCCATTTCTCAGTAATCTATGAAACTCAGGTTGATCTTTGATTTTTTTCCCTCTTTCTTCCAGGAGTTTTCATTTCATGGTCCACGAGAGACCCATCCTAGTCCTCTTTGAAGGACAAACACAAAACTTTACTTTTCAAACATTTACTCTGTATAATATTTTTTGAGGTTCCCAGAGAACTATTTTGGGATATTACATAATTGTAATCTCAAAGACTTTGATTCAAGCATGATATTTCAAATGTGTATCTATCATAATCTTTTTTGTGTCTAATGAAATGATAATTTAAAGTTTTCTTCCATATGCGGTCCATATTTTCTTGTCTCCTTTCTGTGGATATTGTTCTCTGTCTTGATGAATGTTGTGATGGAAATGTCAATATTTTCATTATCATACTCAGTTGGTTTATGAATTTTGTAAAATATTTATATAGTTTATTTTTATAAGATACTTGGTCTAGATCTTAGGTATTCTTTGCATGTAAATATTTATTTTAAATAATCCTAGTCCTTCTCAGGCCTTGCTTATGTTTCTGCGTGCAATTTAGAAACAAAGCAGTACCACCTCTTAAAAAATGCAGGGGGGTTTCATCCTCGTGAGGTTGAATTTAAGACTGTGAAACAATCTTCTTGATCAACAGGAGGTTGAAGGCACCCCAAAACCAACCATCCTTACATGCAATCACAACACCAAAATGAGGATTGAATCTTCACCAATGCAATAGATAGACAAATAATTTGATCCTAAAGGTGTTTTCCTTCATAGAGTAAAAATTGTTGAGGCACGAGAATCCCTTGTGATATATTCAATTTTTTTTTTAAATATAACACCAAATTTACATAATTCACTCACAAACATAAAGTGTTCTTGGAAATGAACTATAGTGAACCTCAGTAGATATTAATAAGAAAAAACCCTTAATTTCATAATAATAAAATGCATCCATGCAATAGACAACACAAAAGTATAGAGAGACCTTTAAGGTAGGTTAACACCATCAAATACTCCTTATGGAAGAAATCACTCAACAAGCCATATCTGTTACAATACTCAAAATCCAACATAATGATACTTGTGTATATGTTCTTTTTCATGAGTATTCCTTGGGGTCCATTCCAATTATCCATTATTATTATATTATTATTTCTAACTACATATAAGTGGTCCTATTTATTACCCATAAACTATCAAGTGGGTCTATTACATTATTATGGCCATGTTACATTCATTACCCCCTTGGATACCTCCCTTGGTACCCCATATTATTCTCCCTAGGTACATTACATTCTATCCCCTTTCACATGTTTCATCCTTGAAACATGAATGGAAGCATATAATATGATCTACTGAGAAATGTAGTCAATTAGTACCAAGCATGAGCATCCATCCATCCTAGTGAAATGTGGACATGGGATTCAATGACAACATTACTACCTTTATCATGATTCCTGTCGCTACGTTGTTGTTGTTGTGCTACTCTGATATCTCCATTCATTGATTTTAGTCCTCCATGTACCTCTATATTAGGTGATTTTATGGTACCATGTTGGTCCATATTAAGTTTATTGATGTGCACAACCTTTCTTTGATGATCATTGTTTCTGAGGGTGGTGCAGGTGGTTATGTGTGAGAACCTTCACTATTGGTTATTTTGTATCTGACTCTTCAATATGACAAAACCTTAGCTATTTGTTCTTCTATCTTTTAACCTTCGACATTAGCAACCTTAGTTATTGGTTCCTCTTCGTTTGACTCTTCAACATGTGGCTCCTTTGAATCATGCAACACAATTCATTGTTCATCCTTGTCATTCCATACCTCGGGTTGTCCTTCAGGTGCTTCTATAGACTCTTCTTTTGATTCAACCTTTTACTCTACATCTAATGCTACTGTAGTTAGTTTCCTTGCAAGGACTTCTTCATGTGCCATTTTGGGCCCTTGTTATTTAGTGAGAGAAATATCATTCAATGTGATTTTATTTTTCTTCTACCAAATATTCAAAAACTTCTTTTGCACATTAAAACTAATTGCACCCATTGATTCCATCCAAGGATATCCAAGAATAATATCCACATCATCCATATCTATAATATGAAAATCTAAATGCAAAACATATTTATCAATTATAATCTTTGAATCTTGAAAGATTTGAACATCCTCATCCTTAACCTTTGTGCTCTGGTTATGCTTTCCAAAGAGTCACCTACAAAATTTTAGCCAAATTAACATTAATGAAATTATTCTTATCCATTAAGACTTTAGAGGCACTGCAAAACAAATTTCAGAGTCGATGTTTCAAACCTCAAGCTAGATTCATCATCAAAACAAAAAGAAGTCGAAGAGGAAGTAGTTGATCAAGGTAATAAATACGAAAGGGAACCCGACGAGAGGAGCAATGTAGGGCCGAGGACAACAAATGTTACTAAGAAAAAAGAAAAAATTAAAACGATTAGAAAATTAATAAAGAAAACGCTAAAATGAAAATAATAATAAACTTATAAAAGTAAGAACCAAAATTTAAAATAGTGAAAAATGAAAAAGACATTATTAATATTACTATTAAATTTGATATGGTTAATATTGATACTAATATTGAATATTTTATTATTAATCTTAAAAACAATATTAATAATACCAACTATACTAAAGCTAGAATTAATATGTTATTAAAACAAGGGTTGCATGGCGGAATGCCAAGCAAGTTTAATATATATATAAGCATCCTAGTTTGGGGCTCCCAATATGGACATAAATATGCTTATGGCACAGTATGCGGTATTTCTACTGGTTCAATTGCAAAGTCAACTCGACTCACCGATTTTCTACTTAAATTGTGTAGTACATATGAGCATGTTTTGCTTTCACATTGAGGACAACTTATAGGTGGACATATAAAGCCTATGCTTGAATTTGGTTTTTAGTTACTATGATGTTATTTAAAATGATTGTCCAGGCATTGATCGATGTTAATGCCAGGAATATTTATTTGAAGATTTGTTTTGTAACTAGATATTTATAACAACGAAAAACATTAACTATTTTTCACCGAGATATATAAGTTCATACTAACATATAATTATATCTAATTAATCAATTTGTTGGATAATAGTGAAAAACATTAACTACTTTTCACCAAATTATATAAACTCAGACTAACATATTTATCATTTTTTTAATAGAAAAGGAACTATAAAGTAAAATGATATGCTTGTTGTAAACTAATAAAGGTAGTTATTGAACATGTCAAATTGGAGAAAAGTTATTCTCGTATACCATATAGTGTATTCATAAATCAATGGAAACTGAATTCCACACTGTAAAATATAAGAAAAATATAAATGAGATAATTCTAATTAAAAATCTAATCATAGCCATACTAGTAGAATTTGTTAATGTACAGTAATTTCTAGCTCTTTTCTCATTAAAGTCAATTTTTTTCCTTCAATTTTCATGCAATATGGCATACACTTATTGCGTATAACTGTTATTTTCAAGTGGAGAAAAATATTGTTCAAGACTCGAAGTAGTAAAAATGAATATTCTTGATCAAATTGGTAGTTTCCAAAGTTGATCCTTAACCATGAAAAGCAATCAACAAAACATAAAGCTTCATCAATTTCCATCACTTTCCTTGACTTGGTTGAACTTTCATTTGTCGGTTTCTTTTGTACAACGAAGAACAAGAGAACCTGCCAAAAGAAAGAGGAGTAAGTCAAAACAGAACAATTTTCCATATTATTGATCAGCAAATAAAATCAATAATTCAACTTTTCTATAGCATAAGAAAATTTTTGTGATTTACCTTTTTATTCACCCTATTTGCAATACTATATTGTCTTCATTTAGTGTGAATTTGTTGTGGACTTGGAAATCACATAGCATATAAACAATTCTTGCTTTTCTTTGAATATATATTTCACATGAAATCAATGTTAGGTCGGGAAGTATATTCTACAATATATGCTCTCTAATCGTCCATTGTATAGTAGTGTTGTTACTGGTTCTAATAATAGCATGTATGCAGTGTCTACAGAGAAAAGGGAATTTCTTGTTGCACTTTACGCAATCAAGTGTTGCATCCTCTTTCAATGCAGATGCATTGGCTGGAGAATTGAATATGGTGCATACATGTTCAAAAGAAGTTGAGTGTGCATTTTCTATTGTTAGTGTACCTTCAACCTGTTTATACAATGTAGTAGTTAACAGGGAAAAAATATAAACTTCACCCCTTTTTGAAGCAAAGGAAATGCATTTACCAATTAGAAATTGCAACAAAAAAAATATTCAATGGTATAATCAATTTAATCATTTTTCAATGAATAAAGTCGAATGCCATCTTTGTTGTCCACGGGCTATAAATCTGTCAACAAGGTATAAACTATCAACGTTGCCAGCTTATGTTTTTTATGATCTCTAGTAATTCCAAAGTCAATACTATGTTAATGATTTTTTGTTATATTTTATTTGGTTAGGTGTATCTTCCTTGCATGAGTGCTATAATAATTACAAGTATCATATATGCATCCCCCTTGAGGATTCCAAAACTGGATGAATTACACCAAACATATGATACATAACCAATTACTTAATCTTGTAATGTTCAATCCAAAGAATATATGAGAGTTCCCTTTGATAGAAATATAAGTTTAATGTTTGTGGTTAAAATGGTCCCTAGCAATTACTAATTTAAAAGCATAGAGGATTTGTGACTCCATAGATTCAACAATTGGCCTATAGATTTTGCAAACTTCTTGTAGTGACTCTCCATAAATTATTCAGAGTTCTTAACAAAGATGGACAAGTTAGGCAGGTTGAAGATGGTAAAAGAGATGCATGCACCAATTTGGAAACTTCTTTCACTTTACTATTATGGTTTCTAATGTCTTATGAACTCTCATAGAGATTTTACATTTACTTGGATTTTATCCATAGTGAAAAATTGAATATATCTTGTAGCATCCCTCCTTGGTTGATTTCATCTAATTAATGGAAAGAGACACTGACAAGCAAATCATTGAAAAAAAAAGAGTGAATTCCAAGAAAAAGACCCTTGGTAATTGTCAAGGGAATATGTGGCAACCTAGTGATGACCTGGCAACCACTGTAATGTCTATCTTGAAAAGGGACAAAAGAATTCAAGGAAGGGGTGCCCATTTTGAACAAGGATTCTATGAATGGTGAACATGACAATATGAAACAAAGGGATTGTCCCAAACACTGAAGGATGAGCAAGCTTACAACACCAAGGGTTGTATACAATGTAGCTACATTATCCCAGGGCACCAAGAAATTGTGGCGATTGTGGAAAATTGTTCTAAACACTGAGCATGGAAAGGTTCATAAAATTGAAGCATGTGTATAATGGAACAACACTATCCTAGAGATTGAGTTGTGCACACAACAATGTCAAAGAGAGTGTGTGACTTGAGGTGTTGGATATTATCATTGTATTCTAAGAAAGTGAACATGGGAGTCCAAAACTAAGAGGGTTGTTCTAAACTGAAGGAAGAGGAGGTTATGAAGACCAAGGGTTGCCTATAGATGAACTACACTATCCAAACCCTAAACTAGCACACTAAATTTCATTTATGGGTGCAATTATAGTGCTTTGCATATAACTTTGGAACAATTCTTCTACTTTGTGAAAACTATGACATTTCTCAAAATTAAATTGATGTTTTCTAGGTAAAACTACTATTACACCACATTGAAAACATCAATTTGCTTGAGCATATCAATGTTGGGCTTAATACCATACACAACAACACCTTTTGTAGAAAGGAAATATTTAGATCAAAGACATTCAAGAACCAGTACTGATGTTCTTAGCCAGTAGAAAGGCTTTCCATTTTCTTCACGTTTGGCTTGTATACCTAGACCAAATCCTAAATCTATGTTTATTCAAACCATTGGGTATGAATCCAAATTTCACATATTATTATTTAAACGTGACAATTGAGGTCATGTATATAATCATGGTGACATCTTTTCTCTTTGTTATATTTTGAACATCATTATAGGGAATTCTCCTTTTTGCAATTGGTGTTCCATCGATGTAAAGAAATGTGCATATATTTCACATAAGCATCATACAAGAATGCCATTAATCCCTAATGCCAGGGAAATTCAATGCATGTACAGTGTCATGCTAATACCAGGCCATGTATTTCACTTAATTGTAGAATAAACGTTGTGCATCGAGTTCGTTCACTCAATAACAATCATGTTATGATAACATTTGTGTTTTCATTTCTTTTAAATGTCCTTTCACTCAGTTAAAGACAATAGGTTTCGAGAAATATTTAAAAAAACAATTGCATGTGAAACATCCATTTCCACTTAACCCTTTGATTAAATTCTATTCCACCAAAAATAAATCCTCTACACGGTGATAAACTAGAAGAAATATCAATAATGTGATCCACTGTGAAATCCTCCACATTATTAGGAATTTCATCAATATTGTCACTTAAAATTCATAAAATGTGTGTAAATTTGACTATTATGACTTCAGTTATAAAAGACAACTTAAGATTTATTTCATTAAATATTATATACAAAGAAGTTGGCCATATTTCAAACACCAAATTTCAAACCCTGATATAAAGTCAGCTACTCGAGAGGTTTTTCAAAAAAGAAAATATCTTATATTAGTAAATATAATGAGTATGTTTCCAAAAAGACATTACTAATACATATTTAACCAACCATATACAAAAAAATTCCCCATAAGGTTTATACCTTAATTACATATCTGGTCAATACAACAAAAATTACAGTAACTAGACTTTATCAGTAAGAAAACGATATCCAAGACAGTCATTCTCCTTTGAGAAAGTATTCTTTAACTGGTAGTGACTCTTTCATATATGACTGGGTGTCCATCTGAAACTTTAGAGAAAAAAACACCTTCCTCCTCCAATTGTAAAGCTTCCTTTGACATCTGATCAGCAGCCTTGTTAAAATATCTATAGATGTGATGTGCTTTGAGCTGAAGAAATCTTCCACTCAACCTTCTGATTTTTTCCATCCATGTCTGTAGCAAGAGAACCTGTAAGTTATTGACATTATTAAACCAATCAATAATGATCTTATAATCTCATGCCAACATTAGCCTTGATACCTTCATTTTGTTTGCAAAATATAATATGCACCATAGAGCTAATAGTTTCCCTTTAGTGTTGGTCTCGCTCCTACAACTCATTTTGATTCTGTAAGTACCTAAAATTGGGCATTTAAGAACAACCCCTACCCCCCACGTTTTGCCCATATACTGTGAGGCTCCATCAAAGAACCCCACTACTAAATCTCATTCCAAACAGGGAGGTTTATCAATCCTTAATTTCTTATACTTTTGTACAAGTTTATATTCTCCCAAGTCCTATAAGATGAAGGAACATACTCTGCCCAAACTGGGAAAAGCATTTTGAAAAATAATTAGATTCTTATGTTTCCAAACCTCCCAGCAAATAAAGCAGGGAATTTCTTCCCTATTTTCCTTTTTCAAAATCCAATTTTTAAAGCAATCCTCCATCTCTCCACCTTCCCAGCCACTATGAATATTTAAATCCTTTGTAATTGTGACCCAAATGGATTTAATAAAGTTGCACTCATTAAAAAGATGAATTATTGTTTCCTCATAAATCCCACACAAAACACACTTACTTGGACCATTATAACCTCAACCCTAGATTCATCAACCCTCTCTTCCACCAATAGTGCATTATAAGCATATTTTTTACTTACCTGTCCCAGTTTTGTATCCCAAGACCACACCAAAACATCTTTAGACAACCTACCATTTATTTACATTAACTATTATATACATAAAAGCTAGTGGGAAAGAGTGAGGCCCACCATTAACGAAAGGTCGCATTGCATCCAATGCTAACCGTCGGCCTCCACCGACAAATTGGTTTTATAGTTTATACCATGTAATCAACCCATTGGCCTCTTCCATCATTTAAAGCATGGTATCCTGGAGAAAATTGATAGATTTTGAGAATGAATGGGTCGGATTTGGATTGGATCCATGGTCCATCATGCGACATAAGTTGTTACATGTAACAGATTATAAAAAAAAATCTTACAGAGGAAAGCATCGACATTTTTAATGGAAAAAACCACAAAAAAATGTACGTATGGTTGTAAATTCTAAGCATATGCCTTACTACTCCCTAAGCGAGACGACATTACCTTACCAATAAGAGAAAGTAACTTCGAAAGCTGTAGAATTCCATTTGCTTCAAATTTTTAGCATCAAATAACATGCAACAATGATGGTTCACAGCGAGAATTGTAAAGGAATATAATAATAATAATAATAATGATATTATAAATGTTGATATTGTAAAGGAATTAATATTAATGAAGTAAATAATAATAATAACATTATTAATCTGCTCATTTAGGTTTCCGTGGTGAGAGATTTGTTTAGAGTTTGTGGAAGAACCACAGTGCTATTGACAAGCTGTCAATAGCACTGTGGTTCTTCCGACAAACTCTAAACATTATTAATATAAGAAAGAATATAAAGAAATGGAGTAGGAACAAAATAAAATAAGAAAATAAACAGATGTAAAGAAAAAAGAAAATTAAGAAGGAATAAAACCTTTAAAACACTAAAATATAAAGAAAAGAATTAAAACTAAATGTAAAGTAAAAATAATAATTAAATAGTAATAAATTTAATAGCAAATTAGCAATATTAATAAAGATATTTGTAGCAAGATTATCATTAATAATCTAATTTAATTAATATTAATGTATATTAAAATTAGAAATAAAGGTGGTAATAATATTATTATTAAAACAAGACTAAAATCCAAAATTAATAATAAGAAGAAAAAGATAAAAAGGAAAACCGGGAAGGGGATTTAAACCAAGGTAAAGGAAGGCTAAAGACAAAAGGAGATCAAAAAAGAGAAAACTAGATATTATTGATGTCATTATCAATTACCCTCATCAAGTTATTGTTTTATGAAGGATAGGGAACTAGCTTGTGCTGACGTCCCAACCATTATTTCTTTTGAGATTCATAGGATGCTTGATAATTTCAATGGCTTTTCTAAACTTAAGCCTAAAATAGTTTTCCTTCTTAGCAAGCATCTTAGTATGCTCAAGGCATAATTGGTGTTTATTATTATGAGTGTATTTGGCAAGGGAAAATATGTAGAAATGATCAATCTGTATATCTACTTCATGTTCCCTCGCCCTTAATTGGAAAGAACGATTGGTTTCCCCAATGTAGGATTTACCACAAGAACAAGGGATATCATAGACCCCTTTGTAAAGACGAGGATTTATAGAGTCCTTTATGAACTTCATCATTCCCCTAATGGTGTTAGGAGGCATGAAGGAAACATAAATGTTATTATTCCTAAGGATTCTAGAAATCCTATCAGTTACACCTTGGATGAATGGAAGGACCAAATTTGAGGTATTGTTACATTCCCTATTGCAGGTCATATTTATTGTTCTCTGAATGATGCTCTGAATTTGGTTTTAATTATACCCATTCTTTTTTAAGACTTGAATAATATGTTTGTGTTCCTAATCAAGATGTTCATTGTCCAAAATCCTAAGGGCCCCAGTGACCAAGGTATTAATGACCCCAATTTTATGGGCTAGATGATGATGGGAATCAACATGGAGATATTGTTTAGTAAGGGTGGTCTTTCTAAACACTTAATGGGATAAGGTCCCATCACGGATTTTAGTAACTCTCACATCAAGAAAAGGGATATTACCATTCTCCTCCATCTCCATGGTGAATTGGATATGTTCATATTGGTTGTTTAAATGGTGAACAACTTGGACAATTTATCCCTACCGTGGGGCCAAATAACATTGGTATAATAAAAAAACCTCTTCCACACCTTGGCCTTAAGATGGTAGGAGTTAATGGCTTTAGTCTCAAAGGATTCCACAAAGATATTGGCTACAATGGGGGAGAATGAAGATATTCTAGCCACCCACTTTCTTGTTCATAAAACTCTCCTTGGAAGCTAAAAAAGGTGGACCTTAAACAAAATTCTATGAGTTTGGAAATTCCTACATCAATGACATTCCTTATGGCCTCCATTGCCTCATTGATGGGAATCTTGGTGAACAACGAGAATACATCAAATCTGACAATCAAATCACGGGGATAAATAGTAGTGTTGTGGATCTATTATAATAGCATGAAACAAAAATATTGCATAGAATAACAACGGAACAACACAATAGATGAAACCACAACACCAAAATAACACCTTTATTGATAGGAAACAATGTTTACTTGCCTCTTCGAGGGGGAAACCTCCAGCAAAGAAATGCTCTATTACGATAATTCTCAAGACAAAACTTCTCATACCCTCTATTCATATTTATACTAAATTTGTATATCTAAAAGAACAATCTAGAGGAAGATCCTTCTAGAAGCAAAATCTTCTATTAGGTCTTCTTACATTTGACTTATTCTTTCTTATTGCTAGGCCTTATTAATATTGGCCTTTATTACATGGAAATATATTATTCTACCTATGTGATGGGTTAGGGAGGTTAGGTCTCTAACATGCCATCCCCCTTGAAGAACAATCTTTTCCACAAGGCTTAAGATGAAGAAATTGTTGGAGAATGGAGGTCGACTCCTAGGTGATGTCGTCTGGAGTTATATCTTTCCACTAGACTAACACTTCCTTGATGGTGCATTGACAAAGACGATGCTCGCATTGGTCCAATACTACATGTGACTGAAACCAGATGGAACATTCTTCATCCAACTCAGCGATACTGGTTTGAGTTTGACACTTAGCTCCAATCAGCTTATTTAAGCAAAAGACATGAAAAACAGGATGGAGATTCAACTGATTGGGTAGAGCTAACTAGTAGGCCACCAATCCCACTCGCTTGAGCACAGTCTAAGGACCATAACATTTGGGAGAAAATTTCTAGCAGTGTTCAACTTCAAGTGAACTCTTCTTATATTGAGGTTGCAGTCGAAGAAACACTTGGTCCCCTTTAGCAAATTGATGTTTGGAATGACCTTTATTTTCTTGTTGCTTCATGTGATTCTGAGCCATGACCAAATTGTCTTTGAGGGCACAAAGAATAGCCTCTCGAACTGTAAGATTTTTGTCAACCTCTTGAACCTTTGAAACCCCTGGCATGTATGAGAGAATCGATGGTGGCTTTTAGCCATATATTGCTTCAAAAGGAGTCATGTGAGTAGTTGTATGGTAATATGTGTTGTACCACCATTCAGCTAGGGGTAACCACTGAGACCACCTATTTTGCCTCTTTGATGCAAAACACCTCAAATATGTTTCCAAACACTTGTTGACAACTTCATTCTAACCATCCATATAGGGGTGATAGGAGGTGTTGAGATGCAATTGGGTGTGTTGTAGCCTGAACAATTCTTGCCAAAAGTTGATGGTGAAAGTGGTATCTCTGTCATAGATAATAGAATTAGGCATGCCATGAAGCTTGAAGATATTATCCATGAATATGTGAGCCATTGTGGATGCGGTGAATGGGTGTTGAAGAGAACAACAATGAGCATATTTGGAAATATGATTGACGACCACCATGATGATTGACTTCTTGCCTTATTTAGATAAGCGAATAATGAAATCGATATAAATATCTCACAAAATAACAGGGGGGATCGGAAGCGATTGGAGTGTGCCTGGATATTTGATTGTTTCTCCCTTATTACATTGACAGACCTCACATTCAACCACAAAGGTGTGGACGACTTGTTTCATACCATCCCAGAAAAAACAATGCTTGACCCGTTCATAGGTTTTGGTAAACCCTGAATGCTCAGCTATGTGAGAAGCATGAAGTTCAGAAAGCACCATAGATTTAAGTTGTGATTTCTTACATAAATACATACGTCCTTTCTAGCAAATCTCTTCATTGTTCCAAGAGTACCCTGGAGAAGTTGAAGAATGGTGTTGTAATTGGTGGATTGTGCTAGATATTTTGGGGTCTTGCAGCCATTCCTGATGAACATCTTGGATCCAATCTAGTACAATGAAGGAGACGGAGAAAAGGGACCCATCTTCTTCATACTTCCGGGAGAGAGCATTTGCAACTACATTTTCCTTCCCCTTCTTGTAAATGATCTCATAATCATAGCCAAATAGCTTTGTCACCCATTTATGTTGCTCTGGTGATGAAATTTGTTGTCCCAGAAAATAATTGAGACTTTGATGATCAATTCTGATTTGGAAGAGTTGTCCCAATAAATAAGGATGTTAGAGATCCACATCATGCAGAATAGATAGCATTTCCTTTTCATAAATGGATTGGCCCAAATTTCTCTCTGAAATATGTTTGCTAGTGAAGGAAAAATGCCTACCATCTTGCATGAAGACGGCCCCAATTCCTTTCCCAGAAGCATCACATTCCAGTATAAAAGTCTTGGTGAAGTCTGGAAGTGCTAGGACAGGGGTTGAGCACATAGCATATTTCAAGGCTTGGAAGGAGTGATCAGTAGCTGGAGTCCAAGTGAAAGCATTCTTTTTAAGGAGAGAAGTGAGAGGAGCTACAATTTTTCCATAATTCCAAACAAACTTTCAATAATAGCCCATTAAACCCAAAAAACTGAGCAAGCTCATAATATTTTTAGGGCAAGGACAATTCTGCATAGCTTCAATTTTCTTAGGATCCACCCAGACACCATCCTTGTCAAGAATATGACCCAAGTATTCCACTTCTGAGGCTCCAAAGGAACATTTAGATTGTTTGAGGAAAATTTGTTGCTTAGAGAGTAGATGGAGAACTTGATTCACATGGGAGAGATGGGATGTCCAAGTTTTACTATATATGAGAATATCATTAAAGAAAACTAAGACAAAATGACAAAGAAAAGGACGGAAGACATGATTCATAATACTTTGTAAAGTGGAGGGAACATTACAAAAGCCAAAGGGAGTTACCAAGAACTCATAGTGACCCTCATGAGTTCGAAATGCAGTCTTGGGAATGTCTTCTTCTTTCATACATATCTGGTGGTAGTTAGAACGTAGATCAAGTTTGGTGAAGTATTGAGCACCACTCAATTCATCCAATAGGTCATCAATGATGCTAGTTACTATGATGCTATTTAAAATGATTGTCCAGGTGTTGATCGATGTCAATGCCATTTATTCCAAGATTTGTTTTGTAACTAGATATTTATAACAACGAAAAACATTAACTATTTTTCACCAAGATATATAAGCTCAGACTGACATATAATTATATCTAATTAATTAATTTGTTGGATAATAGTGAAAAACGTTAACTAGTTTTCACCAAATTATATAAACTCAGTCTAACATATAAATATATGCCATTAATCATTTTTTTTAATAGAAAAGGAAATATAAAGTAAAATGATACGCTTGTTGTAAATCAATAAAGGTAGTTATTGGACATGTTAAATTGGAGAAAAGTTATTCTCATATACCATATAGTGTATTCATAAATCAATGGAAACTGAATTCCACGGTGTAAAATATAAGAAAAATATAAATGAGATCATTCTAATTAAAAATCTAATCATAGCCATACTAGTAGAATTTGTTAATGTACAGTAATTTCTAACTCTTTTCTCATTAAATTCATTTTTTCCCTTCAATTTTCATGCAATATGGCATATACTTATTCAATATAACTGTTATTTTCAAGTGGAGAAAAATATTGTTCAAGACTCGGAGTAGTGAAAAGGAATATTCTTGATCAAATTGGTAGTTTCCAGAGTTGATCCTTAACCATGAAAAGCAATCAACAAAACATAAAGCTTCATCAATTTGCATCACTTTCCTTGACTTGGCTGAACTTTCATTTGTCAGTTTCTTTCGTACAGCGAAGAACAAGAGAACCTTCCAAAAGAAAGTGGAGTAAGTCAAAACAGAACAATTTTCCATATTATTGATCAACAAATAAAATCAATAATTCAACTTTTCTATAGCATAAGCAAAAAAAAATTATTTACCTTTTTATTCACCCTATTTGCAGTACTATATTGTCTTCATTTAGTGTGAATTTGTTGTGGACTTGGAAATCATGTAGCATATAAACAGTTCTTGCTTTTCTCTGAATATATATTTCACATGACATCAATGTTAGGTCAAGAAGTATATTTTGCAATATATGCTCCCTAATCGTGCATTGTACAATAGTGTTGTTAATTGTTCTGATAATAGCATTTATGCAATGTCTACAGATAAAAGGGAATTTCTTGTTGCACTTTACGCAATCAAGTGATGCATACTCTTTCAATGCAGATGCATTGGATGGAAAATTGAAGATGGTACATACATGTTCAAAATAAGTTGAGTATGCATTTGCTATTGTTAGTGTACCTTCAACTTGTTTAGACAATGTAGTAGTTAACAGGGAAAAAATTAAAACTTCACCCATTTTTGAAGCAAAGGAAATGCATTTACCAGTCAGAAATTGCAACAAAAAATATATACAATGGTACAATCAATTTAATCATTTTTCAATGAATAAAGTCGAATGCCATATTTGTTGTCCACGAGATATAAACTATCAACGTTGCCAGCTTATGGTTTTTATAATCTATAGTAATTCTGAAGTCAATACTATGTTAATGATTTTTTGTTGTATGTTATTTGGTTAGGTGTATCTTCCTTGCATGAGTGCTATAATAATTACAAGTATCATATTTGCATCCCCCTTGAGGATTCCAAAACTAGATGAATTACACCAAACATCTGATACAGAACCAATTACTTACTCTTGTAATGTTCAATCCAAAGAATATATGAGAGTTCCCTTTGATAGCAATACAAGTTTAATGTTTGTGGTTAAAATGGTCCCTAGCAAGTACTAATTTAAAAGCATAGAGGATTTGTGACTCCATAGATTCAACAATTGGCCTATAGATTTTGCAAACTTCTTGTAGTGACTCTCCATAAATTATTCAGAGTCCTTAACAAAGATGGACAAGTTAGGCAGGTTGAAGATGGTAAAAGAGATGCATGCACCAATTTGGAAACTTCTTTCACTTTACTATTATGGTTTCTAATGTCTTGTGAACTCTCATAGAGGATTTTACATTTACTTGGCTTTTATCCATAGTGAAAATTTGAATATGCCTTGTATCATCCCTCCTTGGTTGATTTCATCTAATTAATGGAAAGAGTCACTGACAAGTAAATCATTGAAAAAAAAAGATTGAATGCCAAGAAACAAACCCTTGGTAACTGTCAAGGGAATATGTGGCAACCTGGTGATGACTTGGCAACCACTCTAATGTCTATCTTGAAAAGGGACAAAAGAATTCAAGGAAGGGGTGCCCATTTTGAACAAGAATTCTATGAATAGTGAACATGACAATCTGAAACAAAGGTATTGTCCCAAATACTGAAGGATGAACAAGCTTACAACACCAAGAGTTGTATACAATGTAGCTACATTATCCCAGGGCACCAAGAAATTGTGGTGATTGTGGAAAATTGTTCTAAACACTGAGCATGGAAACGTTCATAAAATTGAAGCATGTGTATAATGGAACAACACTATCCTAGAGCTTGAGTTGTGCACACAATAATGTCAAAGAGAGAGTGTGACTCAGGGTGTTGGATATTATCACTATATTCTAAGAAAGAAAACATGGGAGTCCAAAACTAAGAGGGTTGTTCTAAATTGAAGGAAGAGGAGGTTCTAAAGACCAAGGGTTGCCTATAGATGAACTACATTATCCAAACCCTAAACTAGCACAATAAATTTCATTTATGGGTGCAATTATAGTGCTTTGCATATAACTTTGGAACAATTCTTCTACTTTATGAAAACTGTGACATTTCTCAAAATTAAATTGATGGTTTCTCTATAAAACTACTAGTACACCACATTGAAAACATCAGTCTGCTTGAGCATATCAGTGTTGGGCTTAATACCATACTCAGCAACACCTTTTGCAGAAAGGAAATCTATAGCTCAAAGACATTCAAGAACCAGTACTTATGTTCTTAGCCAGCAAAAAGGCTTTCCATGTTCTTCACGTTTGGCTTGTATACCTAGACCAAATCCTAAATCTATGTTTATTCAAACCATTGGGTATCAATCCAAATTTCACATATTATTATTTAAATGTGACAACTGAGGTCATGTATATAATCATGGTCACATCTATCACAACCAATTGATGAGACACAAGAGACCAATCAATCAATTTATTTAACAAGAACTTAGCCATATATCAAATTTGTATAGACAATGATAAACTTAACTTAAAATGGATATATATAGTTGAAAACAATTCAAGGAGAAAGTAAAATTAGAAAGGATAAATAACAAACAATTTGATTTAAAAAACTAGGCATACTATATAAATTGCAAAAATGAACAAGATAATATATATGTTTTTAGACCATCTTATCTATGAAGTTTCTAAATGCAAGGATTTATCTATCCTTACAATATTTCTTGAGCTAGTTATTTTTTTTCAGATGTTGTACTATCTATGTTATGAGCTATGTTATAAATGTTGACTGTGTTGTGTGGAATATCTTTTATTTTACATTTGTTCTCTTTTTTATATTTTGAACATCATTATAGGAAATTCTCCTTTTTGCAATTGTTGTTCCATCGATGTAAATATATGTGCATATGTTTCACATAAGCATCATACAAGCACGCCATTAATCCCTAATGTCAAGGAAATTCGATGCATGTACAATGTCGTGCTAATATCGGGCCATGTATTTCACTTAATTGTAGAATAAACGTTGTGCATCGAGTTCATTCACTCAATAACAATCATGTTATGATAACATTTTTGTTTAAATTTCTTTTAAATGTCCTTCCACTCAGTTAAAGACAATAAGTTTCGAGAAAGATTTAAAAAAAAAATTGCTTGTGAAACATCCATTTCCACTTAACCCTTTGATTAAATCCCATTACACCAAAAATAAATCCTCTACACGGTGATAAACCAGAAGAAATATCAGTATTGTGATCCACTGTGAAATCCTCCACATTATTAGGAATTTCATCAATATTGTCACTTAAAATTCATAAAATGTATGTAAATTTGACTTTTATGACTTCAGTTATAAAAGACAACTTAAGATTTATTTCATTAAATATTATATACAAAGAAGTTGGCCAGACACCAAATTTCAAACCCTGATATAAAGTCAATTACTCAGCAGGTTTTTTCAAAAAAGAAAATATCTTATATTAGTAAATATAATGAGTTTGTTTCCAAAAAGACATTACATCTTGAACAATCCTATCTCCATCTCATGGTTGTTTCACGACATAAAAATTAACACTAATACATATTTAACCAACCATATATAGCAAATTTCCCCATAAGGTTTATACCTTAATTACATATCTGGTCAATACAACAAAAATTATAGTAACTAGACTTTATCAATGAGCAAAATATATCCAAGATGACCATTCTCCTTTGAGCAAGTATTCTTTAACTGGTAATGACTCTTTCATATATGACTGGGTGTCCATCTAAAATTTTTGAGACAAAAACACATTCCTCCTCCAACTATAAAGCTTCCTTTGACATCTGATCAACAACCTTGTTAAAATATCTTTAGATGTGATGTGCTTTGAGATGAAGAAATATTCCACTCAGGCTGCTAATTTTTTCCATCCATGTCTGTAGTGATAACACCTATAGGTTATTGACATTATTAAACCAATAAATAAAGATCTTAGAATCTCCTCCCAACATTAGCCTTGATACCTTCATTTTATTTGCAAAATATAATATGCACCATAAAGCTAATAGTTCCCCTTTAGTGTTGGTCTCGCTCCCACAACTCATTTTGATTTTGTAAGTACCTAAAAGTGGGAATTTAATAACAACCCCTGCCCCACACTTTTTGCCCATATCTTGTGAGGCTACATCAAAGAACCCCACTACTAAATCCCATTCCAAACAGGGAGGTCTATCAATCCTTAATTTCTTATACTTATATACAGGTTTATATTCTCCCAAGTCGTGTAAGATGCAGGAACATACTTTGCCCAAACTACGAAAATCATTTTAAAAAATAATTAGATTCCTATGTTTCCAAACCTCACAACAAATAAAGCAGGGATTTTCTTCCCTATTTTCCTTTTCAAAATCCAATTTTTAAAGAAATCCTCCATCTCTCCACCTTTTGAGTCACTGTGAATATTTAAATCCTTTGTAACCGTGACCCAAATGGATTTAATAAAGTTGCACTCATTAAAAATATGAATTGTTGTTTCCTCATAAATCCCACACAAAACACACTTACTTGGACCATTATAACCTCTTTTCTTCAAAATTTCCCAAGTGAGTATCTTTTATTCTAACATCAACCAGATAAACAATTGAATCTTTAAGGGTAACTGCCAGTTCCAAAGTTTTGTGTACCATAACTTAGATTCATCAACCCTCTCCTCCACCAGTAGTGCATTATAAGCATGTTTTACACTTACCTGTCCCAGTTTTGTATCCCAAGACCACACCAAAACATCTTTAGACAACTTACCATTTATTTACATTAACTAGCATATACATAAAAGTTGGTGGTAAAGAGTGAGGCCCACCATTAACGAAAGGTCGCATTGCATCTGATGCTAACCATCAGCCTCCACCGACAAATTGGTTTTATAGTTTATACCATGTAATCAACCCATCGGCCTCTTCCATCATTTAAAGCATGGTATCCACCGAAAAATTGACAGATTTTGAGAATGGAGGGGCAGGATTTGGATTGGATCCATGGTCCATCATGCGGCATAAGTTGTTACATGTAACAGATTATAAAAAAAAAATCTTACAAAGGAAAGCATCGATATTTTTAATGGAAAAAACCACAAAAAACATACTTATGGTTGTAAATTCTAAGCATGTGCCTTACCAGTCCCTAGGCGAGACAACATTACCTTACCAATAAGAGAATGTAACACGAAAGGCATAGAATTCTATTTGCTTCAAATTTTTATCTAATATACTTTAAACAAAGTATAAAAATGAATTATAGGTAATACAGAAGGTTACCTTATCCTACATGCCTTAACTATCCCTTCGCGCAAAAGTTTACTATTACCTGTCACTTATGTCAATGTTTCTGAGCACAACGTTGAAGAAGCTCTTCCAATCCATGAAGCATGAACATAAGGAACCGGGAAAATATTTATGTGGTGACATTAAATAACATGCAATGACGATGGCTCACAATGAAAAGCAAGACAAGAAGTTGAAAACCATGAAGCAATAAATAGAGAAGAAACTAGGAACTGATGATGGCTCAAAGAAAAATGAAGAATAAAAAATGGGTTGGGTCTCCCATCTAAGGGAAGAAACCCATTAAAGAAGAGTTGATCTCCCATCTATGGTAGGGTCTAATAATATGATGTGTGCTCTTTTTGTATATTTCTTAGTTAATGGGAGATTGCATCATATGGGAAGGATGACATTAAATGGACTCATCGCGCCTCGATGAATCAATGGTCACCACCAAGCACACCATTAAATGGAATCCTCCTGCCTCGATGAAGAAATGGTTGCCACCAAGCACACCATTAAAAGGACTCCTCATGCCTAGATGAAGCAATGGTCACCATTAATCCCTACCACTGCAATGGCCACCATCGAGAAACATACAGGGGGAGAATTAAGATCCCATAGCCACCCACTTTCTTGTTCATAAAACTCTCCTTGGAAGCTAAAAAAGGTGGACCTTAAAGAGACTTCTATGAGTTTGGAAATTCCTACTTCAATGGCATTCCTTATGGCCTCAATTGCCTCATCGATGGGAATCTTGGTGAACAACGAGACTACATCAAATATGTCAATCAAATCATAGGGATCAATAATAGTGTTGTAAGGTACCAGATCTATTATAATAGCATGACACAGAAATATTGCAAAGAATAACAGTGGAACAACACAATAGATGAAACCACAACACCAAAATAATACCTTTATTGATAGGAAACAGTGTTTACTTGCCTCTTCAAGTGGGAAACCTTCAGCAGAGTAGCACTCTATTACAATAATTCTCAAGAAAAAACTTATCATACCCTCTACTCCTATTTATACTAAATCTATCTATCCAAAAGAATAATCTAGAGGAAGATCCTTCTAGAAGCGAAATCTTCTATTAGGTCTTCTTACATTTGACTTATTTTTCCTTATTGCTAGGCCTTATTAATATTGTCCTTTATTACATGGAAATATATTATTCTACCTACGTGAGGGGTTAGGGAGGTTAGGTCCCTAACATGTCATCCCCCTTGAAGAAAAACCTTGTCCTCAAGGATTAAGATGAGGAAATTGTTGGAGAATGGAGGTTGACTCACATGTGGCATCATCTGGAGTTGTATCTTTCCACTAGAATAACACTTCCTTAATGGTGTGTTGACAGAGATGACACTCACGTTGGTCCAAGGCTGCATGTGGCTACAACCAGATGGAACCTTCTTAATCCAACTCGGGGATACTAGTTTGAGTTTGGCACTTAGTTCCAATCACCTTCTTTAAGAAAGGGACATGAAAAACAGGATGGATCTTCAACTGACTTGGTAGAGCTAACTGGTAGGCCACTGATCCCACTCGCTTGAGCATGGTATAAGGAAAATAAAATTTGGGAGCAAGTTTCTGATAGTGTTCAGCTTTGAGTAAAGTCTGATTATAAGGTTGGAGTCGAAGAAACACCTCATACCCTTCAACAAATTGACATTCGGAACAACCTTGATTTTCTTGTTGCTTCATGTGATTTTGAGCCATGACCAAATTATATTTGAGGGCGCAAAGAATAGCCTCTCGAAATGTAAGATTTTTTTCAACCTTCGAAACCGCTGGCATGTATGAGAGAACTGATGGTGGCGTTTGGCCATATATTGATTCAAAAGGATTCATGTGAGTAGTTGCATGGTAAGATGTGTTGTACCACCATTAAGCTAGGGGTAACCATTGAGACCATCGATTTTTCCTCTCAGATGAAAAACACCTCAAATATGTTTCCAAACACTTGTTGACAACTTCAGTCTTGCCATCCATCTGGGGGTGATAGGAGGTGATGAGATGCAATTGGGATGCCATGTAGCCTGAACAATTCTTGCCAAAATTTGCTGGTGAAAGTGGGATCTCTGCCAGAGATAATAGAATTAGGCATGCCATGAAGCTTGAAGATATTATCCATGAATATTTGAGCCACTGTGGATGCGGTGAATGGGTGTTGAAGAGCACAAAAATGAGCATATTTGTAAAGATGATCGACGACCACCATGATGATTGACTTCTTTCCCGATTTAGGTAAGCCAACAATGAAATCCATAGAAATATCTCGCAAAATATCAGGGGGGATCAGAAGCGGTTGGAGTGTGCCCATGGCTTTGATTTTTTCTCCCTTATTATTTTTACAGACCTCACATTCAACCACAAAGGTGCATACATTATGTTTCATACCATCCCAGAAAAAAGAATGTTTGACCCATTCATAGGTTTTGGTAAACCCTGAATGCCTAGTTGTGGGGGAAGCATAAGTTTCAGAAATCACTGTGGATTTAAGTTGTGATTGCTTGCATAAATATAGACGAACTTTGTAGAAAATCTATGCATTATGCCAAGAGTACCCTAGAGAAGTTGGAGAGTTGTGTTGCAATTGGTGGATTATTCTAGAAATTTTTGGGTCTTGCAGCCATTCCTAATGAACAACTTGGAGCCAATCTGGTACAATGAAGGAGAGGGAGAAAAGGGACCTGTATTCTTCATAATTCCGGGAGAGATCATATGCAACTACATTTTCCTTTCCCTTCTTGTAAATGATCTCATAATCATATCCAAATATCTTTGTCACCCATTTTTGTTGCTTTGGTGATGAAATTTGTTGTCCCGGAAAATACTTGAGACTTTGATGATCAATTTTGATTTCGAAGCATTGTCCCAATAAATAATGATGCCAAAGATCCAAAGCTTGCAGAATAGCTAACATTTCCTTTTCATATATGGATTGGCCCAAATTTCTCTCTGAAAGATCTTTTCTAGTGAAGGCCAAAGGCTTTCCATCTTGCATGAGGACGACCCCAATTCCTTTCTCGAAAGCATCACATTCTAGTATAAAAGTCTTGGTGAAGTCTGGAAGTGCTAGGACAAGGGTCGAGCACATAGCTTCTTTCAAGGCTTGGAAGGAGTGATCAACAGTTGGAGTCCAAGTGAAATCATTTCTTATAAGGAGAGAAGTGAGAGGAGCTGCATTTTTTCCATAATTCTGAACAAACTTTCGGTAATATCCCATTAAACCTAGAAAACCATGCAAGCTCTTAATATTTTTAGGGCAAGGTCGATCCTGCATAGCTTCACTTTTCTTAGGAAAAACTCGGACACCATCCTTTCCAACAATATGAACCAGGTATTCCACTTCTAAGGCTCCAAAGGCACATTTAGATTGTTTGAGGAAAAGTTGGTGCTTAGAGAGTAGATGGAGAACTTGATTCACATGGGAGAGATGGGATGTCCAAGTTTTACTATAGATGAGAATATCATCTAAGAAAACTAAGACAAAATGACA
>ML787998.1:681619-696061 GCA_009831015.1 Picea engelmannii
GCTCCAAAGGCACATTTAGATTGTTTGAGGAAAAGTTGGTGCTTAGAGAGTAGATGGAGAACTTGATTCACATGGGAGAGATGGGATGTCCAAGTTTTACTATAGATGAGAATATCATCTAAGAAAACTAAGACAAAATGACATAGAAAAGGATGGAAGACATGATTCATAAGACTTTGGAAAGTGGAGGGAGAATTACACAAGCCAAAGGGAATTACTAAGAAATCATAGTGACCCTCATGAATTTGAAATACAGTCTTGGGAATGTCTTCTTATTTCATATGGATCTGGTGGTAGCCAGAACGTAGATCAAGTTTGGTGAAGTACTCAATGCCACTCAATTCATCTAAGAGGTCATGAATGATGGGAATGAGGAATTTGTCTTTGATTGTGAGTTTGTTGAGGGCACGAAAATCAAGACACATGTTCCAAATATCTTCTTTCTTGAGTACCATGACCACATGGGGAAGAATAGGGGTTGCTACTAGGAAAGATAACACCCACTTCTAGAAATTCATGAAAATTTTCTCAATTTCATTCTTTTGGGAAAAGGGATGATGATAAGGGTGAACATTGGGAGGAATATTTCCCAGTATGAGAGGAATGGAATGATCATGGACTCCATGGGAAGGGGGAAGTTCTTTGGGAGTGGTAAAAAGAACTTGGTGGAGGGAGAGGAGAGATTGGAGGTCGAGATGCACAAAGGGTGTCTCAACAACATGAATGGAGTGGAGTTGGGAAATAATTCCAGAATGACCCTTTTTGAGGAGCTTTTCCATGCAATGGGAACTGTTGATCTTAGGGGAGCCTGTTGTGATGCTTTAGAACTTATATTGTTTTCCCTCCTATTGGAATTGCATGCTTAAGTCCTTAAAATCCATGAGAATGGGGATGAGAGTGCGTAACCATTCAACACCAAGAATAATGTCATAGCCACCCATGTCTATAGCAAACATATGGGATTTCAGATGATACTGACCAATTTGGAGCCGCACATTTTCACATCATCCCCCACATTTCATGGAACCTCCATTCGCAATCATGATTTGAAAATTATTGATGACACAGATGTAACAATTGACTTCTTGGGAAATGCAACAATGAATAAAATTATGGGTGCTACCATTTTCCACAAGGATGATAACTTTCCTATTTTTAATGTAACCAATTAATTTGAGGGTTTGGGGAGTAGAAAATCCAGTGAGGGCATTAAGTGAAATCACTAGTTCAACTTCTGGTGGATCAAAGGGTGGGGTCAGATCATATGGTGGTAGTAACTCATCCATAGGTGAACCAACGACATCTTCTTCAAAAGTATCTTCATTCATGGCCATAAAAAGCTTTTGTTCCTTACACTTGTGCCTTGGAAAATATTTGTCATCACAATTATAACATAGACCCTTGAGTTGAAATTCATCCATTTCATCCCAGGTTAATTTATGGATCTTGAGGGGAGTTGCAGGAGGGGTGGAGTTGGTGGGTTTAGGGCGAGGAGGAAAGAATGGTTTGCATATATGGGAGGATACAATCTATTGTTCTTCCTTGGTGTGTTGAGTAGCTTCCAACCAAGTCTGGGGGCGTTTCATGAGAACATGGGCATGTATTTCATCTTTTAGGCCACTGATAAAGGATTCCCTGAAGAAAGCATCTAACATGCCCTATGTTCTGAAATCCAAGCTATCAAATGCGATGATAAAGTCTTCCACTATCCCTGAATACTTCAACTTGGTCAAACGGCCTAAATGGTAGGTGTCAGAGTCAAAACAGTCATAAATCTCTGCAACAAACTATGTCCAAGCAACATACCCTTGGCTGGCCTTTTTATGCCATTGCCACCATTGCCAGCGTTCTAGATCCAAATGTAGGATACCATAATGAAGCTTGGATAAATCATCAGTAATTCCATGCAAAGAAAAATAATGTTCCATTTGAGTGACCCAGTCTATGGGATCCAAGCCATCAAATTTGTTTACCTCAATTTTGGGAGGGCAGAGGTCTCAAGAAAAGTGGGTAGTATGAGGACCTTGGTAATGGCAAGAGTCATGGTCTTCCAGATAGGATGGTTGTTCAGAAGAGGAAGGGTTCATGGAACAACCCATGAATTGGTAAAGTGTGGCTTTGATGTCTTTGAGGTCTTTGATGTGGGCACATTGGTCCTGAAGGACTTGAATAGCGGAATTGAGTGAGCTAAGGTTGGAATTGATATTCCTGATGTCCTCCTTTTTTTGGAGGTTTTCAACAACCAATGTATTGATTTCTTGGCCTCGGGTGGTGGCCATTTTGAAAAATGGGTAGGAAAATGGAATAGAAGGGGAATAGGGGGTTGGGAGGGGTGGGTGTGACCACTGAGAAGAAGGGTGTCAAATGATAGGTACCACTACAATCAGGGAAAAAAGGGGAATCCAATGGGATAGGGTCCAAATAAGGGTGTCGGAAAAGGGGTCACATCCATGAAAAATTTTGTATTAAAAATGATAGGTACCACGAGAAATAGGGCAAAGAGAAAAATCCAATGGGATATGTCCCAAATAAGTGTTTCGGCGGGACCACTATACTCTTTTTTGTGCGACAATGGATTTTGTATGTTCTGTGAATTTTTCCTTCCCAAGGGTTAGGGTATTCAGGGTGTTTACAGACAAGGGTTTGCCCTATGTTATAGCTCTCTAATATACGTGTGGGGTCCAACAGTAGTACTCGACACAATATCTCAGGGCACTAACTAAGGAGGCTAGACTATGCCCTTAGTCGTAATACCCAACTACCCGGGTACTAGAGAGTATCTTCTCGAGTGTTGTTCTTGGTGGCACTATAGTAGTCAGGTGATCGATTGGTTTATCTATGGAGGGATTATTATTATCAGGAGTCCATTTAATGGTAGGCTTCCCATATGATTCTTGGTAATCTCCCATTAACTAAGAAATATACAAAAAGATCATGCATCTGATTAATTGACCCTGTTGTAGATGGGAGATCAACTCTTCTTTAATGGTCACCACCAAGCACACCATTAAAAGGACTCCTCATGCCTCGATGAAGCAATGGCCACCACCGAGCATCATACAGGCAAGAAATTAATCCCTACCACTGCGTGTACAGTGTTGTGTTAATGCAATTAAATGGACTCCTCAAGACGCTATGACGAAATGGAAACCAACCTTCAATGAATGTCGCAACCTCACCGATAACACCTCAAACACTAAAGAAAAAGAAAATTAAGGAATAAAACCCTAAAAACACTAAAATATAAAGAAAAAAATCAGAACTAATTATAAAGTAAAAATAATAATTAGATAGTAATAATTTTATAGCAAATTAGTAATATTAATAAAGATATTTGTAGCAAGATTATCATTAACAATTTTATTTAATTAATATTAATATATATTAAAATTAGAAATAAAAGTGGTAATAATACTATTATTAAGACAAAACTAAAAAGAATAAAATCCAAAATTAATAATAAGAATAAAAAGATAAAAAGAAAACCAGGGGATTTAAACCAAAGGAAAGGAAAGGAAGGCTAAAGACGAAAGGAGATAAAAAAGAGAAAACTAGATGCCATTGATGTCATTATCAATGACCCTCATCAAGTTATTTTTTTATGAAGGATGGGGAACCAGCTTCTGCTGACGTCCCAACCATTATCTCTTTTGATATTCATAGGATGCTTGATAATTTCAATGGCTTCTCTAAACTTAAGCCTAAAATAGTTTTCCTCCTTAGCAAGAACCTTAGTATGCTCAAGGCATAATTGGTGTTTATTATTATGAGTGTGCTTGGAAAGGGAAAATATGCAGAAATGATCAATATGTATATTTACTTCATGTTCCCTCACCCTTAATTGGAAAGAACGATTGGTTTCCCTGATGTAGGATTTACCACGGGAGCAAGGGATCTCATAGACCCCTTTGTAAAGACATGGATTTATAGGGTCCTTGACGAACTTCATCATTCCCCTAATGGTGTTAGGAGGCATGGAAGAAACATAAATTTTATTATTCCTAAGGATTCTAGAAATCCTATCAGTTACACCTTGGATGAATGGAAGGACCAAATTTGAGGTACCATTACATTCCCTATTGCAAGTCATATTTCTTGTTCTCTGAATGATGATCTTAATTTGGGTTTATTTATACCCATTATTTTTTAACACTTGAATAGTATGTTTGTGTTCCTAATCAAGATGTTCATTGTCCAAAATCCTAATGGCCCCAGTGGCCAAGGTACTAATGACGCCAATTTTATGGGCTAGATGATGATGGGAATCAACATGGAGATATTGTTTACTAAGGGTATTCTTTCTAAACACTTAATGGGATAAGGTCCCATCGGGGATTTTAGTAACTCTTACATCTAGAAAAGGGATACTACCATTCTGCAAAATATCCATGGTGAATTGGATATTCTCATATTGGTTGTTTAAATGGTGAACAAACTTGGACAATTCATCCCTACCATGGGGCCAAATAACATTGGTATCATCAACAAACCTCTTCCACACCTTGGCCTTAAGATGGTAGGAGTTAATGTCTTTGGTATCAAAGGCTTCCATAAATATATTGGCTACAATGGGGGTGAATGAAGATCCCATAGCCACCCACTTTCTTGTTCATAAAACTCTCCTTGGAAGCTAAAAAAGGTGGACCTTAAACAAACTTCTATGAGTTTGGAAATTCCTACATCAATGACATTCCTTATGGCCTCCATTGCCTCATCGATGGGAATCTTGGTGAACAACGAGACTACATCAAATCTGGCATTCAAATCATGGGGATCAATAGTAGTATTATAAGGTACTGGATCTATTATAAAATCATGAAACAAAAATATTGCAGAGAATAACAGCCGAACAACACAATAGATGAAACCAAAGCACCAAAATAATACCTTTCTTGATAGGAAACAATGTTCACTTGCCTCTTCGAGGGGGAAACCTCCAGCAAAGCAACGCTCTATTACAATAATTTTCAAGACAAAAATTCTCATACCCTCTACTCCTATTTATACTAAATCTATCTATCCAAAAGAACAATCTAGAGGAAGATCCTTCTAGAAGCAAATTCTTCTATTATGTCTTCTTACATTTGACTTTTTCTTCCTTATTGCTAGGCCTTATTAATATTGGCCTTTATTACATGGAAATATATTATTCTACCTACGTGAGGGGTTAGGGAAGTTAGGTCCCTAACATGGCATCCCCCTTGAAGAAAAGTCTTGTCCTTTTAGGCTTAAGATGAGGAAATTGTTGGATAATGGAGGTCGGCTCCCAGATGGCGTCGTTTGGAGTTGTATCTTTCCACTGGACTAACACTTCCTTGATGGTGCACTGACAGAGATGAAGCTTTCACTAGTCCAATACTGCATGTGGTTGCAACCAGATGGAACCTTCTTCATCCAACTCAGGGATACTAGTTTGAGTTTGGCACTTAGTTCCAATCACCTTCTTTAAGCTAGAGACATGAAAAACAGGATGGAGCTTCGACTGACTGGGTAGAGATAATTGGTAGGCCATCGATCCCACTCGCTTGAGCATGGTATAAGGACCATAAAATTTGGGGGCAAGTTTCTGACAGCGTTCAACTTTGAGTGAATTTTGCTTATAAGGTTGCAGTCAAAGAAACACCTAGTCCCCTTCAACAAATTGACGTTCGGAATGGCCTTGATTTGCTTGTTGCTTGATGCAATTCTGATCCTTGACCAAATTGTCTTTGAGGGCACGAAGAATAGCCTCTCAGACTATAAGATTTTTGTCAACCTCCTGAACCTTCGAAACCCCTATCATGTATGAGAGAACCCGATGGTGACTTTTGGCCATATACTGCTTCAAAAGGAGTCATGCAAGTAGTTGTATGGTAAGATGTGTTGTACCACCATTCAGCTAGGGGTAACCAATGAGACCATTGATTTTTCCTCTCATATGAAAAACACCTCAAATATGTTTCCAAACACTTGTTGACAAATTCAGTCTAGCCATCCTTCTGGGGTGATAGGAGGTGTTGAGATGCAATTGGGTGCCTTGTAGCCTGAAAATTATTGCCAAAAGTTTCTAGTGAAAGTGGGATCTTTGTCAGAGACAATAGAATTAAGCATGCCATGAAGCTTGAATATATTATCCATGAATATTTTATCCATTGTGGATACGGTGAATGGATGTTGAAGAGCACAAAATGAGCATATTTGGAAAGATGATTGATGACCACCATGATGATTGACTTCTTGCTCGATTTAGGTAAGCCAACAATGAAATCCATAGAAATATCTTGCCAAATAGCAGGGGGGATCGAAAGCAATTGGAGTGTGCCCAAAGCTTTGGCATTTTCTCCTTTGTTATGTTGACAGACCTCACATTCAATGACAAAGATGCGGATCTCTTGTTTCATACCATCCAAGGAAAAAAAACTTTTGACCCATTCATAGGTTTTGGTAAACCCTGAATGCCCAGTTGTGGGACAATAATGAAGTTCATAAGCACCATGGATTTAAGTTGTGATTTCTTGCATAAATACAAACATCATTTGTAGCAAAGCTCTGCATTGTTCTAAGAGTACCCTGAGAAGATGGAGAATTGTGTTGCAATTGGTGGATTATGCTAGAAATTTTGGGGTCTTGCATCCATTCTGACGAACAACTTGGATCCACTCTGGTACAATGAAGGAGAGGGAGAAAAGGGAATCATCTTCTTCATACTTCTGGGAGAGAGCATTTAGAACTACATTTTCCTTACCCTTCTTGTAAATGATCTCATAATCATATCCAAATAGCTTTGTCACCCGTTTATGTTGCTCGGGTGATGAAATCCGTTGTCCCAAAAAATACTTGAGACTCTGATGATCAGTTTTGATTTGGAAGTGTTGTCCCAATAAATAAGGATGTCAGAGATCCACAACATGTAGAATATATAACATTTCCTTTTCATAAATGGATTGGCCCAAATTTCTCTCTGAAAGATGTTTGCTAGTGAACGCCAAAGGCCTTCCATATTGCATGAGGACGGCCCCAATTCCTTTTCCGGAAGAATCACATTCCAGTATGAAAGTCTTGGTGAAGTCTGGAAGTTCTATGACAAGGGTCGAGCACATAGCATACTTCAAGGCTTTGAAGGAGTGATCAACATCTAGAGACTAGAGTCCAAGTGAAAGCATTCTTTTTAAGGAGAGAAGTGAGAGGAGCTGCAATTTTTCCATAATTTCAGACAAACTTCTAGTAATATCCCTTTAAACCCAGAAAACCACGCAATATCTTAAGACTTTTAGGGCAAGTCCAATCCTGCATAGATTCAATTTTCTTAGGATCCACCCAGACACCATCCTTGCCGACAATATGACCCAGGTATTCCACTTCTGAGGCTCCAAAGGAACATTTAGATTGTTTGAGGAAACTTTTGTGCTTAGAGAGTAGATGGAGAAATTGATTCACATGGGAGAGATGGGATGTCCAAGTTTTACTATAGATGAGAATATCATCAAAGAAAACTAAGACAAAATGATGGAGAAAAGGACGAAAGACATGATTCATAATACTTTGGAAAGTGGAGGGATCATTACACAAGCCAAAGGGCATTACCAAGAACTCATAGTGACCCTCATGAGTTCGAAATGAAGTATTGGGAATTTCTTATTCTTTCATACGGAACTGGTGGTAGCCAGAACGTAGATCAAGTTTGGTGAACTATTGAGAACCACTCAATTCATCCAAAGGTCATGAATGATGGGAATGGGGAATTTGTCTTTGATTGTGAGTTTGTTGAGGGTGTGAAAATCATGACACATGTGCCAAGTACCTTCTTTCTTGAGTACCATGACCACAGGGGAAGAATAGGGGTTGTTACAAGATGGATAACACCTGCTTCTAGCAATTCATGAACAATTTTCTCAATTTCATTCTTATGGGAAAAGGGATGACGATAAGGGCGAACATTGGGAGGAAGATTTCCCAGTATGAGAGGAATGGAATGATCATGGACTCCACGAGAAGGGGAAATTTCTTTGGGACTGGTAAAAACAACTTGGTGGTGGGAGAGGAGAGATTGGAGGTCGAGATGCACAGAGGGTGTCTCAACAGCATGAATGGAATGGAGTTGGGAAATAATGCCAGAATGACCCTTTTTGAGGAGATTTTCCATGCGATGGGAACTCATGATCTCAAGGGAGCCTGTTGTGATGTCTTAGAACTCATATTGTATTCCCTCATGTTGGTATTGCATGGTTAAGTCCTTAAAATCCATGAGAATGGGGCCGAGAGTGGGTAACCATTCGACACCAAGAACAATGTCACAACCACCGATGTCTATAGAAAACATATGGGATTTCAGATGATACTGACCAATTTGGAGCCACACATTTTCACATCATCCCCCACCTTTCCTGGAACCTCCATTGGCAATCATGATTTAAAAATTATTAACGACACAAATGTAACAATTGACTTCTTGGGAAATGAATCGATGTATAAAATTATGGGTGATACCACTGTCCACGGGGATGATAACTTTCATATTTTTAATGTAACTAATTAATTTGAGGGTCTGGGGAGCAGAAAAGCCAATGAGGGCATTAAGTGAAATCACAGGTTCAATTTCTGGTGGATCATAGGGTGGAGTTAGATCAGATGGCAGTGGTAACTCATCCACAGGTGAAACGATGACCGCTTCTTTAGAAATATCCTCAGTCATGGCCATAAAAATCTTATGTTCCTTACACTTGTGCCCTGGAAAATATTTGTCATCGCAATTTTAACATAGACTCTTGAAATGATGTTCAGCCATTTCGGCCCTAGTTAATTTATGGATCTTGAGGGGAGTTGCAAGAGAGGCGGAGTTGGTGGGTTTCAAGTGAGGAGGAAAGGATGGTTTATAGATATGGAAGGAGACAATATATTGTGCTTCCTTGGCACGTTGAGTAGCTTCCAACCAACACTGGGGGCGTGTCATGAGAACATGGACACGGATTTCATCTTTTATTCCATTGATAAATCATTCACGGAAGAAAGAATATGGCATGCCCTCCGCTCTGAAATCCAAGTGCTCAAATGCGGCGATAAAGCCTTCCACTGTCCCAAACCGCTTCAACTTGGTCAAACGGCCTAAATGGTGGGTGTCGGAGTCAAAGCAGTTATAAATCTCTGCAACAAACTGTGTCCAAGCAACATACCCTTGGTGTGCCTTTTTATGCCATTCCCACCATTTCCAGTGTTTTGGATCCAAATGTAGGATACCATAATGAAGCTTGGATAAATCATCAGTAATGTCATGCAAAGAGAAATAATGTTCCATTTAGGTGACCTAGCCTGTGGGATCCAAGCCAACAAATTTGTTTACCTCAATTCTGGGAGGGTGGAGGTCTCGAGAAAAGTGGGTAGTATCGGGACCTTGGTAATGGAAAGAGTCATGGTATTCCAAATAGGATGGTTGTTCAGAAGAGGAAGGGTTCATGGAACGGCCCATGAATTGGTCAAGTGTGGCTTTGATGTATTTGAGGTCTTTGATCTATTTGAGGTCTTTGATGTGGGAACATTGGTCCTTGAGGACTTGAACAGAAGAATTGAGTGAGCTAAGGTTGGAATTGATATTCTCGATTTCCTCCTTGTTCTGGAGGTTATTAGCAACCAATCTATTGAGTTCTTGGCCTCGGGTGGTGGCCATTTGGAAAAATGGGTAGGAAAATGTGATAGGGGGGAAACAGGGGGTCAAGAGGGGTGGGTGGGACCACTAAGAATAAGGGTGTAAATTATAGGTACCATTGTGATTAGGGAGAAAAGGGGAATCCAATGGGATAGGGGCCAAATAATGGTGTCAGAAAGGGGTCGGGTCTACGAAAAAATTTGTATTAAAAATTATAGGTACCACGAGAATCAAGGAAAGCAGAGGAATCCAATGGGATAGGTCCCAAATAAGTGTGTCGGTGGGACCACTATACTCTTTTTTGTGCGACAATGGATCTTGTTTGTTCTGTGTCTTTTTCCTTCCCAACAATTAGGGTATTCAGGGTATCTATAGACAAGGGTTTTCCCTGTGTTATATCTCTCTGATATATGTGTGGGGTCCAATAGTAGTACTAGACCCAATATCTCAGGGCACTAACTAAGGAGGCTAGACCGTGCCCTTAGTCGTAATACCTGACTACCGAGGTACTAGAGAGTATCTTCCCGAGTGTTGTTCTCGGTGGCACTATAGCAGTCAGGCAGTCGATTGGTTTATCTATGGAGGGCTTTAGGAGATCTAGGTTGATCTATATATAGGTGATGTTTGATGCACTACCGCTCGAAGGGGTACCAACATGGGTTAAAAGGGTGGCCAACAATGTGTGCTAAAGTACAACTTGTAGTCCCTACATGTAGGCTTCCCCGACCGCGGATTTATGTGTTGAACGACAAATATTTGTAGATTTAAGACGCAAGAATACGTCTCTAGCCTAGAAAAAATAACCCACAATTTTCTGCCAAGGAAAGTTCTTTGATACCACTTGTAAGGTACCAGATCTATTATAATAGCATGAAACAGAAATATTGCAGAGAATAACAGCGAAACAACACAATAGATGAAACCACAGCACCATGGTCCAAAATAATACATTTATTGAAAGGAAACAATCTTCTCTTTCCTCTTCGAGTGGGAAACCTCCAGCATAGCAGTGCTCTATTACAATAATTCTCAAGAAAAAACATCTCATACCCTCTACTCCTATTTATACTAAATCTATCTATCCAAAAGAACAATCTAGAGGAAGATCCTTCTAGAAGCGGAAGCTTCTATTAGGTCTTCTTACATTTGACTTATTCTTCCTTATTGCTAGGCGTTATTAATATTGGCCTTTGTTACATGGAAATATATTATTCTACCTATGTGAGGGGTTAGGGAGGTTAGGTCCCTAACAAGTGCTCTTAATTAAATCCACAATGGCATTAGAGTCTTTAATAAAGGAGTGGGTATGGCCAACCAAGGATTTTAAAATACCTACAAGGAACTTGGTTAATTCATATGTAGAGGATCCAATTTTGTTTACAATCGGTCTCAAAGGAGTCCCATTCTTATGGATTTTCTATAAGCCATAAATTCTGGAGACAATAGGGAAACTCAAGGTGAGGCGCTTCTTGGTGTGGTCATCAAGGTGGGAATATTTGATTTCTTTCTTAACGTCATCGGTGTTGAAATTTTGGTATGCTCGTTTAACCATAGATGATGTCACATCATTGTCACATAACCATAGGCATTCACATATGCCACCCCCGAGCACACTAACCTTTATTTAGAATAATTCTGACAAGCCTACTACAGAACCAACAGATAAACCCTAGTTGCTAACTGCAGCAGCAACTCAAGACAAGTGGAGCGCTCCTTCTCCAAGGGTAGCGCACAAGAGAGAGGGTCTCCATATCCACAGAACAAGTACCATACATAACTGTAGCAGTTGTAACCGCACTACTCTCTCTCTCAAACTTGCGCCATACTTAGCAAGAATATCACCAAGAAAATCACCAAGAGAGAGACCAAGACCAAGAGATGATCATGCACCCTTATTCCTCATTGAAGCTATAGTAACATTTGAAAATGCAGCTCTCCACAAGACTTGCACACTAATTGGGTATACAAATGAGCTAAAACGTTCTCTATTTATATTAATTTGTCCAGTGACTTTTCTGGTTGGGCCGACCTGACTTTCTGGTAATTATATTTTATGTTTATCTTTTTCTTGTGGAGCCGACTTGTATTTTTGGAAGACAATATTCTAATATTATTTATTCTGCTAGGCCGACTTGTCTTCTAGGGTTTCCACATATTTGTTTAATGGTTCACTTGCTTCCAGAATATTCTATTCTAAATCATAGGTTACACATGGAGGTTAATACCTCTCGCAACTACCAAAACATCAACACTCCCTCTTAGTTAGGGAGGTATTAACTAATATGTTCTTCATGTAGTGGTCTCAAACACATCCATCCATCTCACATTGCATGGGAAAGACTCACATGGTCTTGCAGACCAGTCTACAGGTAGCACCACCATAGCCACATGGGCTATCATATGATCAAACAAATCATGTAACAAGTATCACCATTATAGCCGCACATTATCCATCTAGATGGAAAACACCTCCAACACTATTGGTTGTCCCTCCAGCTAGTAACCTCCGATGCTATTGATCGACACTCTAACTAGGAATCATTTCAGGCACTACAAGTCGGCATCTAGTTCATACAGAACTAGTAACTCGTCATCTTACACAAAATCTGACTAAAAAATTTAACACTCCCTCTTAACGAGGAAGTTATTCCTCCTGGCACGATTATAATCATTGTTTATGCACTTCTGCACACCCTGGTCATTGTCTTGTTGTCAATCACGGATCTATATGTCATAGGAAGTTTTGCACTTTCACTGGAGTAGCATACAACCTTCGTTGGAGTAACATACCAACCTCCATTGGGGTAATATACCAGCATGTGTTGGATTAGCATGCCAACCTACGCTAGGGTAGCATATCGACCTGCATTACAGTACCAACCTGCGATGGGGTAGAATACTAGCCTGCGTTGGAGTACCAACCTGCCCTAGGGTAGCATACCATCTTACATTGGAGTACCAACTTGCGTTGGGGTAGCATACCAGCCTACATTGGAGTACCAACCTGCATTGGAGTACCAACCTACGTTGGGGTAGCATATCAGCTTGCGTTAGAGTACCAATCTGTGTTGGGGTAGCATACCAGCCTACGTTGGAGTACCAACCTGCGTTGGGGTAGCATACCAACCTGCGTTGGGGTAGCATACCAACCTGCATTGGGGTAGCATACCAACCTATGTTGGGGTAGCATACCAACCTGCATTGGAGTACCAACTTGCGCTAGAGTAGCATACCAGCCTGCGTTGGAGTCCAACATGCGCTGGGGTACCATAACATCTTGCGTTGGAGTACTAACCTGCATTGGGGTAGCATACCATCCTATATTGGGGTAGCATACCAGCCTGCGTTGGGGTAGCATACCAGCCTGCGTTGGAGTACCAACCTGCACTAGGGTATCATACCAGCCTACATTGGAGTACCAACCTGCATTGGAGTAGCTCCCACTACTAGGGATCTCATCACTTCCCTCTACTGGGGAACACATCACTTCTCACTACTGGAGAAAAAACATTTGGACCACTCCAAGCTTGTCCCTGACAGAGGCTTGGTCAACATATTTGCTACATGTTTTTCGGTAGCAATATACTGGAGAAAGTGTCTCGTCATATTCTTCTCCCTCTTGTTGGGAGAATCCTTTGGACACAAATCAGGATTTTTTCATCTCTAGGCTATTTATATGCAACATGCTTGATCTTGTAGATCAACTTGGAAGTCACCACTTACTTCCCTTCTGGTCTCAGAACCAAGGAAAATATAAGTATCCCATTCCTTCTAACTGGATTCCTCCTCGGTCATTGTAGCAAAGTTTATTGAAGCAAGGGAATCTTCCCATAATATCTCATATCTCCTCGAAACCTCTAAAGATTCAATCTAGCCTTCTCAACCCATGGCATATGTCTGTCAGTTTCAGAAGACATCTCTATCTCTTCCATATGAATATGAAAGTCTTTGAGTCGCCATTCTCCCTCTTAAGCTTGACTCCCTCTGAGTCTGTATAATCTTCGAGGTCGTCTTCTCCTCATGATATGGCTCATCAATGTTGCATCCTGCAAAGTTTCATGGGACCACGCTGGTCTCTTCTTGGTTACTGCAGTGATTATGGGTAGGCCCTTCTGGCTCTAGTAACTCTTCTTGATGATCTAAAGAGTGATCAACTGCACTAGAGGGATTTGTTCGATCATATTTGGAGCCTTCTGCTCCTTAGAATCAATCTCCATATGTGATACTATGTATCTCGCAAAAGTACCCTTCTTTGTCTTCCTCTTCTTTGGTACATGGATGCATATGGTCGTGTATACAACTTCTTATCTGGATAGTCTACTCCATGTCTTAAAATATATACCATCTAATATGTTGTCTCATGCAACATCACTATAGCTTCCCTCATAGTTATCACCTATGACCTTCCTGAAACAAGGACAACAAAGGGAAAAACAGTGGACAAGAATAATACTCTTATAATAATAAAAACAAGAATGAGAACAATAATCACAGTAGCTCATTCTCAGAGATATTGCTTGTGACCTTCTTGGAACAAGAACCAAAATAAAAATACAATAATAAGAAATAGTAACAACACTCTTCTAGTGTTGTGATCAATCATTCCTCTATGGTAACATGCCTGGAACAAGAAAACAAGAACAAAAAGTATAATAGCATTTTCATAAGAACATATCTATTTCAACAAGAATAAAAGAAAAAAGACAAACTCATGGTAATCATCATATTATTACCAAGGTGACCTGCTTGGAAGAAAAACAAGTATCTCCTAGAGGAGATGTTAGTTCATCTTGCAAGAATTTATATCAATAGTACTCACATGC
>ML787998.1:720450-737807 GCA_009831015.1 Picea engelmannii
AATCAAGGATCAGTGCAAAAGAGAAACCCCAAAAGAAGTACAATGATCAAGCCTCCACAGCAAGGTTCAAGGATTTCAGGAACAAAAAGAAGTTTAGCTCCAGGAAGAAAACAAATCAAGAGAAAGATATGTCAAGGATACAATGCTTCAAATGTCAAAAGTATGGTCACTACAAGAATCATTGTCCCCAGTTAAAGAAAATGAAGGAAACACATGAAGCATCAATTGTCGAAGAAAGTTAACCCTCAAAGAAAATCAAGCAGGACAAAACAGACTTCTTCTTCTAAGACAAGGTAACAATACTCTTCATAGTTCTTGTACATACCATGTTTTCGGTACATATCTTGCATATCTATTTTTTAGAAGATAATATGTTCAAAGAGAAATTATGCTTATGGAAGAACAACAAGATAGGGACTGATATCACTATGACTATAAGACAAGCTGCAAGATAAGTCGAAATCAGAAAGAAACCTAGAAGAAGTAAAGACAGAAAGAAGTCAGCAATCAAGAGGAAATTGGAAAAAGATTTGTAACACTTTGCAAAAGGAAATAAGGATGCAAACGGAAGCGTGGACTCTCCAAATGGAGGGAGTCGATTATACATTACCAAAAGAAGAGCATGAATTCATACATGAAGCAAGGATTAAGAGGGAGCTAATCATATGATCCATTAAAGGTGATAAAGTATATATCCATGGTAGCAGCCATGAAAAGCAGTACGTGTTCAATTTGACCTTAGAAGAAGTCTTCTTCGAAAAGAAGCCTTAAAGAATCCCTGGTTATCCATCACATACATGATCCCACTATGAAAGGAAGAAGTTGGAAACTTCAGAGCATGGAATCTATAAAAAAATCCATGGACCCAAGATCTAAAGAGAAACATGAGGAAGAACATAAAGATTCCAAGAAAGAAAGAAAAGCCAGAACAACCAGTCATTGTATCGAGAATCACAAGATTACTAGCTTGATATGAACTCACTAAAAGAAATCAAGCAGAGGTACTGAAAGTTATGATGAAGAACAATGTATGAAAGACTTATGAATGTAAGCATTGCGAGATCCAAAACTAGAGGTCATCCCAGATGGAGGGAGAATACTATGATGATTACTTGTTACAGTAAACCAGATATATCTCTACATGAGCCATTATATCATCCACAATATCCATAGGTTCAAATTGACATCAGATGAATGCAAAGATTATTCTCTAGAATAATTGAACAAAGAGGGTATGTAGAGCAACCTCAATTCTTTGAGGTATACCAGAAAGAGACCCGTGTATGCAGATGGAAGAAGACAACTTGGTGGAGAACCTCCAATGCATAGTAGAAGCGTGGTGAAGACTTTCTATAACAGAGATATTGTATCAGAATGATTACTCAGAAGGTCAGGATGATGGATTGCCAATCCATGACAAAGATCTCATGATGACAGAAGAAGTGCCACATGGATATGTTCCATTTTGAGCCTTGCATGAGCTAATGGGGAACAAAAGATGAATCCAATAAAAACACACTATACTGATCAGAGCTATATGAAGCCTTTAGAGAAAACCTATGTTCCAAAAAGACCAAATTACTTTGAGATCAAGCAATTACATTATCCATGATGAAGTCCAGAAAAGAGAAGTGGCTCTCCAATATATATATATATATATATATATCCACAGATGAACAGATAAGCAGACATTTTGGTAAAGCCTCTGTCCAAGATGAAAGAGTTTGCGTACTCAAGCTGGAGCTCGTGGAGACGACTTCCCTATTGAAAAAGGAAGAGATGAATCTCAGGTTGGGAGGGAGCACTGATGTGTTATTGATTTATGGACAGTCATTTTTCAGTTCAAAAAATGGTCTGGGATGAGCAGTTCCTTTCCAGTTCAGAAAGTGGTTTGAGATTTCTAACAAACAGGCATTTTCCAGTTCGAAAAATGGTCCAGGTCAAACGATAATTTTTGTAATGAAAATGGTTCAATTTATTGTTGATGTACCATACACAGCGATTTCCCATTGTGGTTAACATGGGGAATGGTCTAGGACATCCTCTCTTCCTTAGGAAATGGTCCAGATAGTCATTCCCTAGGGCAGATTCATTCTCTCCAGGTTGCACTTTGTTTAGTGACGGAGGAATGGCCCAGGGTGGGGAATGGTCCAGGTTGAGCAATCAGGTATGGACATTCCCTAGGGAAGACTCATTCTCTCCAAGTTGCACTTTGTTTAGTGTCGGAGGAATGACCTAGGGTGGGGAATTGTCCAGGCTCATAAATCAGGACAGTTATTCTTCCTTGCTTGAGAAGAATAGTCCAGATAGCCCATCATTGTTGTTTGACCTTCTTAGGGAAGATGCTCTTCCAGATCTCACAGATGTGAGTGGAAGAATGGCTTAGAAGATTCAGTTTATATCATAACATTATTTCTGTGTAGGTTGATATCAGATTATTGTTATGAAGATCGTATGTCTCTAGACAATAGATGTATACTACTGTGGTGGATGTGTTCCACTGTTTGTGACTATACATCATTGATCAAGTACCTGTGTGCTACTTTACTTGGTGTGGTAGTGTACCACTGGATTTTAGTTGTGTACTACTATAGATAGACACAGTTGTGTTCTATTGAATGATAGTGTTCTAATTTCCTTGAAGACTATCAATAGTGTTGGAAATGATTATCATCTAGATGGATGATCAATGGACAGAGATTTCCCAGACGAAAAATGGTTCAGGACATTTATTCTTCTAGGACATATGTTCGGATTAGAAGAATGGCTCTTGTGTCACTCTATGGAGTGAGTGGCTTATCTAGCATCATGTCTAATTACTCAGATGGAGTATGGTTTCGAGAGATGATGCAACTGATGACATTGATGGTGAGGATGGTGCTCATGATCTAGTCATGAGATAGTCTATACAACTATGTTGATGCTACCGGGTGAATGGTATGTTTGTGCTCAAGACCATTACCTATAATACCTCCCTAGCTAGGAGGGAGTGTTGATATTATGGTAGYTGCGGGAGGTATTTACCTCCACATGTAAACCTAACGAGAATAGAATATTCTGGGAAGAAAGAAGAAACCCTAATGAGTTGGCTAATAACCCTAGAAGACAAGTCGGCTCAAGAGGATAATTTGTATTAGGTTATTAGCCTCTAAGAGAAGAAATCGGCCAGAAGAAATATTATATACTAAGTAAATAGGCACCCATAATGAGAATTCGGCCCAGGCAGTTAGCCAAAATTAGTATAAATACAGGAGGCCAGTCTTCATTCTGGCAGGCATTCTCAGAATTGCAGAGCTCACTTGTGCGCATTGTAGTTAGTCAGTTTGTGCACAAGTTTGGAGGAGAAGTTGTTGTTGCAGCTGTTGCAACTAGCAGATTACATTTTGTCTTGGACTATCTCTTGGTTATGGTTTGGACTATCTTATCAGCTCTTGTTTGGCGCGCTATCCTTGGAGAAAGGTGCATTACCCTTTGTTTGGCTATCTAGCCTAGGATTTGCTTCCGGAGTGATTCTCTGTCAAGGTTAAGGTGCTTGAAGGGTGGCTTCAACCTATGGTTGGGTGACAATAGTGATATTTTCTATGGTAAAACGAGAACATCCATCATATTCTAACACTTATAGGATTAAAAAAGCTTGGTTAATCACAAGTGGAGGATATGATCCCCGAAACAAATACTCTGTCATGTTTCAATTTATAGAAAATATGAAGAAAGTAAAGAAGATCATAACAAAGTGGGAAAAACAAAACTTTTAAAACTCACAAAAAGACTTATTAGAGGTAGAGGCCCAAATTGTAAATATTTTTAGCCTGAATAAAGAAGTAATATTTTCAGAAGAAGAGAGGGTCCAATTAAAGAAATTGGAGGAAAATAAAAGAAAGTTGTGGGAGTGAGAGGAGGCTAAATGGGGGACGAAAAGCAAGGCAATTTGGCTACTAGAAGGGGATAAGAGTCCTAAGTTCATCTAAGGCTATGATAAGCATAAGAAAAACATTAATACAATTTGGGAGATGATAAAGGAAGATGGAACAAAGGTCAGAAGGTTCCAAGAGATAGCAAAGTTAACAGTGGTTCACTTTCAAAAGATCTATCAAGAGATTTATAGGGAAAACATAGAACACATAATAATATTGAATACCTATTTCTTAGGGTTCATTAATGAGGAACAAAATGAAGAAATCACAATAGAAGTAAACAAATATATGCCTGAATAGGCAGTTAGTGGAATTCTATCTAGGATTTTATGATATGCTAGAGGAAAATCTATTGGGTAATGGTGATCTGGATTATTTTTGACACGATATGAGAGCAGAGATATAATAAAGAAATGTACAGAGATATCTCAGATATCCAATAATGTAACAGAAATTTATCGTAGATGCAACCATAAACATAGAGATACAGTAATACACAATTTTCTATTAATGAGAGAAAATGTACAAAGGCTGTAAAAATACAGAGTGAAAGACTCGCTAGAATGGTGGCAGCTTATCTCTAAGAAGAGATGTGTCTGCTACTTGCATTCACAAGAAGATGATTTTACAATGAGGCTCCAAAGGCCTTTTTATCATAAACAAAATCCAAAACCCTAACCCCGGAAGATGAAAAGCCAACAGTTTTGTGGACCCCGTTTTGGGTAGTTTGGTGTATCTACTTCATGGGGGCATAACTTTGGCATACGATCAATGTTTGGGGCGCACGATATCTCATTGGAAAGGTATCGACGAGGAGATTCATTTAGGGGCCTCAATCAGATACTTTGGTTATCATTGAGAAGCTCGATCCCAAAAAACCCTTCATTTAGGCCCTCAAAATGGCCCCATAAGTTAAAAAGTACTAAAAATAGTAAATTACTAAAATTGCTAGAAAACTGTTTTGAGCCAGTTGGAAAAGGTGGGTGGCCACCGATATCCACCTTGATCAATCCTCCCTCCTTAGGAATAAATGGTCTCCATTGCGTTGAGTGCCCGAGGGAGAGGGAAAAGGATTTGTTGAATCTTGATGAGTTGCTTTCCTTGTTGGAGAAGTTGTGTTGCTTAGCTTGTTGAAGGTTGTCACGAACATGTGGCTGGAAGGGTTGGACCTTTTTAACCAATATAGATACATGAGATGCATGTGTGTAGAAGGAATCTTTACACTTTGTTGCAATCTTGTCAACCTGCTTCTGTTGGATAGAAGGTGCTTGGGTCAAGGTTGTAGTGGTTGCAGTATCCTTCTGTTCACCTTTTGAATATCTGTGAATGAAAAAGGTGCTCCCCCTCTTCGGGATTTGTTGGTTCTTCTGGTTGAAATGTTGTGGTCGCGACAATAGCAGTGGGGTCTGTGTTGATGATCTGTCTTTTACCAGTATTTTCAAAATTAGATTCTGAATCAGGGTTCGGCTCCTTGTCTTTGATCTTGGCCATCAATGACTGTTTTGAGTGACATTCCTCAGTGTTGTGCCAAGAGATTTTGTGGAAATCACACCACTTTTTGGTGTCCTTTGTCTTCTTGTGACCCTTATTTTCATGTTCCTTGGACTAGTTTTCGGGAGACTGTTTGTTAGGGTCGTCTTTATCATACTTTGGTTGTTGCAGATTTGTAGACCCAAACTCCCATTTGTTTTGGTGCTTAAATTTATGCTTGATTTTAACAACATATCGATAAGCAATGTCGAGTGATGAGATGTCCAGAAAATCCATTTCAGTTTGGATATATCTATGTAGAGCGCCATGATATTTCAAAACCAAATGTCATTCGGAGTCTTTGATACCCAGCTTGGTGCTAGAGGTATGGAAGGTATTGGTGAACTCTGAAACTGCTTGGCCCCTCTCTTGCAGTAGTGTGGTCCATCTCATGTATTGGTCCTCATAATTGCCAACAGGGTAATATTGTTCCTTTACCGCATCCACAAAAAAATCCCAAGTGGGCTCGGCCCCATATATTCCAGACTCCTCTGTGGAACTTAGCTCCCAGTAAGTTTCCCACCAATGTTTGACATGGGGGAGAGATTTAAGGAGTGCGAAGGTGATCTTTTCCCTGTCAGAAAAATTATGAACAGAGAAATAACCTTCTAACACATTTAACCATTTGTCTAGGGCATCCACAACTATCTGACCTTCAAATACAGGAAAATCAAAATTAACATGTACCTTGAAAGGAGAGGTGCTTCCAAAGTGGTTGTTTGATGAAGATGTGCATGTTGTTATCGGCAAGCGTTGAAGGATGTGGGAAAAATTCTCTGTCATTTCATCCCTATGTCATGTGAGAGCTTGCTCAAGCAACAGATTGATAGAATCGTCTGCTCCATTGTTTTTCTTTTCTTCCACCATGGATGGTTTCTTGGGCATGCGAGAGAGATTGTCTTCAAGAGATACAAGCTTGAGACCCAAATTTCTATACTTGGACCTCGTTGGGGACATGCACTGAAAAAAATGATCGAGAGCAGCCTACTCTGATACCACTGATCTGGATTATTTTTCGGCATGAAATGAGAGCGGAGATATAATAAAGCAATGTACAGAGATATCTCAAATATCCAATAATATAACAGAAATGTATCAGAGATGCAACCATAAACACAAAGATACAGTAATACACAATTTTCTATTGATGAGTGAAAATGTACAAAGACTGTAAAAATACAGAGTGAAAGACTCGCTAGAATGGTGGCAGCTTATCTATGAGAAGAGATGTGTCTGCTACTCGCATTAGCAAGAAGATGATTTTACAATGAGGCTCCAAAGGCCTTTTTATCATAAACAAAATCCAAAACCCTAACCCTGGAAGATGAAAAGCCAACAGTTTTGTGGACCCTATTTTGGGTAGTTTGTTGTATCAACTTCCCGGGGGCATAACTTTGGCATATGATCTCCGTTTGGGGTGCACGATAGATCATTGGAAAGGTATCATCGAGGAGATTAATTTAGGGGGATAAATCAGAGCCTTTGGTTATTTTGAGAATATCTATCCCAAAAAACCTTCATTTAGGCCCTCAAAATGGCCTCGGAAGTTAAAAACTGCTAAAAATAGTAAATTACTAAAATTGCCAAAAAATTGTTTTGAGGCAGATGGAAAAGGTGGGTGGCCACCGATATCCACCTGGATCAAATGGATTCAATATCCTTAGGAAAAAAAATTGGTTACCTAAACTCAACTTCCAGAGCTCTCGTACCTAAGAAGAATAATCTACATGTTTTTGAAGACTATATGCCAATTTTCTTATGCAATTCCATGTATAAAATACAGAAAAAATAATAGCCAACATGTTAAATAAATTCTTCTCATAGGGCCATCTCTGAAGCGCAGTTTGGTTTCTTACAAAACAGGTTGATTCATGATGTAGTGGGGGTGGCTCGAGAAGGCTTCCATTCCATAAAAAATAAAAATAAAATGGCAACCATGGCACTCATATTAGAACTTTCCAAGGCATATGATAGGGTAAGATGGTTGTATCTTAGACTGATGTTAATTCATATTGGAATGGGTCTACAAATGATAAATTAGATAATTCGTTGTGTATCTTTAGTTTTATTTGCATCATCAATCATTGAGTCATCGCCCAATTTATTTTTTCCATCAAGGTGATTAAGACAGGGTTGCCTTATGTTACCTTTCCTTTTCCTTCTGGTTGTTGAAGACCTAAGTAGGGAAATCAAAGAATTTAAAAGGGAAGGAGCCTTAACAAAGATAAGCATGGACAATCTCTAAATTTGTACCATTTATTATTTGTGGATCATGCTATCTTGTTTGGTCTAGGCACTATGAGGGAAGCATAAAATATAATAAGATCTTAGATTTACATTGTAGAGCAATCGGGATGGAGCTAAATTCACACATATCTACTATTTTATTCAATGGGTTAGAAATTGAGAAAGAATGATAGTCCAAATTCTTCCTTTCATTCTATCGTCCTTTGATAATTGTGTCAATTATTTGGGTTGCATGTTGAATCCTAATGATTATAGGTTCAAAGATTGGATTTGGATATATGAAAAAATAGAAAGAAAAGTATCTAATTAATGATGTAGGTGGTTATCGAGAGGAGGAAGATTGACTCTAGTAAAATTAGTCCTAGAAATTATTCGTGTTTACTAGCATTCTTTAGCTTATATTCCAAAAGGCATGTTGGAAAAAAATAGGAAGGAATGCTTTAGCTTCTTATGGAAAATTAGAAAGGAAAGGTATCCCATTAGTAAAATGGAGCAAGTTAGAAAAACCTCAGGAAGTAGGGGATCCAAGGCTAAATAACAGTCATTTCTTTGGTTGAGCACTGGAAACAAAGATTAATTGGAGGTTGAAGAAGCATGAAGGTTTATGGAAGCAAGTGATTCTTTAGAAGTATATTGATCGTTTGTACTTGGAAAACTAGATAAGGCTTCTAGCTAAATCAATTTCAAGAGCCTCTATAATTCAGAAGGCCTTAGTCAAATATTTTCCTTTTGATGGGAAATGGTTGGAATGGAGAGTAGGAAATGAGGCTAGAGTGAGAATAGGAGAGGACCCATGGGTGTGTTGTGCTAAAAAATAAGAGTTACTTAAGCCATTGATTAATACTTTAAAAATACAAGGCATTCATTATTTGGAAAAGTTAGTAAACCCAGATAATTTTTACATTGGGAATCAAGGATGGAAAGATGCAGATAGTATAGAACTATAGGAGGATGAAATAGTAATATGGAACCAATTTGTGCAAAGATTACAACAAAGTGATATAAGGTTTAGGGAGGAGGAAGATGAAATAGTATGGTCTAAAAACAATTCCTTACTTCGTTCACTACACAAGTAGGTTACAAGGAAATGTTTTTGGAAGAGAAAGGAGGGGATCAAGAGTGGTGGTGTAAGCCCGTGTGGAAAAAAAAATATCATCTAAAAACAATAGTGTTTCATTGGTTAGCATTATCGAACAAAGCTCTGGCATTGGATAACTACAAGAAAAGAACTTGGGAAGGGCCAGTTTGATGCATTCTATGTAAAAATGATGCGGAGACGAGTGATAATCTAGTTCATTGTCCTTATACTAAGGAGGTCTATGAGGAAGCATTGAAGCTAACTAATGGAAGAGGAAATTGGAAACGAACAATTTTAGTTACTTGCTTGGAAAATTGGTTCCAAAATTAATCTGTCAAAGATCACAAGGCCTTACCATGTGTAGTTTCTTGGGATATTTGGTTGTCCATGAATGAGATTCTTATGGAGGGGTGTGGAATCCAAGTAAAGGCTCCAAGAATATTAGTAATTCCATATATTAACAAATATTTTTCTTGGGGATTTTTTGATGTAGCTTGTCAAGGGGGGCCAGGGATATGTGGCACTATAGGTGTTTTACTTCTAAAGGAAAATCATAGAATCTATTTCAAAGTTTCATTGGTGGAAGGTATAAACAATTAGGTATAGCTAAATGCACTTTGGATGTCGATGAGACTAGAATTTGAGAAAGGAGATACTCAAATTTAGATTATGGGATATTCAAATCTATTTATTAGCTAGGTAAATGGTAAAAACAAATTCCAAAATTTGACCCTCTCTCCAATAATGGAAAATGTTGGGCCTGTTTTATTGAATTTTGTAGACATCGTGTTGCAGTAGAGGGAAAGGACAGAGTGGTGAAAACTTAGTAAACATAATATATGGAAGTCATGCCATGTGAAGTAGAGACGATTACTCAATGCTAAAGCGAGATCAAATATAGAATAGAAAATGAGATTTCATGTGACTAAGAAACAATGTGGCTAAAGGATGAGAATGCATGGTTGGAGAAAAAGCAGAGAATAATGAGTCCATCAAGTTTGAACTGAAAGAAGACTAATATCCCTACACATTTTAGATGTTCCTTCATGCCCTTGGGTGCAACACTATATAATGTAGAGGCCTAGGCATGAGGGGGGGATTAGTTAGTTATTAGTTAGATATTGGATGCTTGTTGACCTACTTAATGTTTTTGTATTGTTGTTTATTTTGGAGTCTAGATGTCACTATGAAGCCACAACTATGGTAATGGGTTTTGGCTAATGTTGATTATATCCTTTGTAATTCGTTTTGTATGGTGCAGTCCCAATTGAATCTTGAAATATGTATTGGTTCATGTCGAAAATTAATGGAATGAGGCCTCCATTTAAAAAAATTATTGTCTTTCTTCTATATGGTGATAATGTATTTTATTGTTATTCCTTATCTATGTTGTTGAATGAATGTGATATTCTTGAATCTATGTCAAACGGTTAAGTAATATGGTGGTTCTAGTTATGTTGGTACTTGAGTGTTGAATGCATTGATATTGATTTTGATCCAATCAACTAAGTATCGTCTAATAGTTAAGATGGAAGTATGGGTAATGGGTTGGGTATCAGTCATGACAATCATACTATGCGAGCCTTGTACAACCTTTAGTCTAGGCACAATTCTTCTGATGAGACCTTCCCCTCCCTAAGGATTAAAAATGCCAACACTTAGTCTACAGTGGACCCCTTTTGTCAGACATTGATGTGGACTCTAGTATAAAATTGAGCCAACAAATGGTTCCATTGCTAGGACCCTTCATAATGTGTATATAATTCTAACAGTATAACTAACAAGTTGACCCAGAGCTATGTGGAAGATTGGTCATTCAAACAGATTGATCTCTTTGAGAAGCAGTGTATCACGGGTTTTCCATCCTGGGAGAAGCATGACAACCATGAAAATTATGAGATATTTTGGATAGAGTTCCTAGTGGTACTATTTGAGTGGTTGAATATATTAGGAGAGCATCCACGACCAACCTAGAAGAGGAGGACGAAGATCCAATGGAACATCCAAAATCTAGTTACACTAAATATGTTTGATCATGAGATTGAAAGGGCCATGACTTTTGGGTTCAAACCAAAATATAAGGATACGTCATTGAATTTGCAATGGAATTGAACCAATCTTTCTTGAGTTCAGAAGAGAAATTCAAGAGTGGAGCTCATGGAAGGCTGGTGAACGAGGTTGTGGGTTGGGTGAAATGTTCTTCGTGGGGGAGGATTACATGCCCTTTAACCCACCATCCATGGAAACATAAGATCTTGTGCATGGAAGTGACATGGGATGGAGCTGGTGAAAGTGAGTAACTAAAGAAGATGATACCATGGAGGAATCATGTGATCTAGAGAGAGTGGAATGGGAATTGAAGAGGGGTGTGATAACTGAGAAGTGGTAGTTGAACAAAATGTAAGAGGTTTGCAGGAGGGAAGAAGTAGTGAAGAAGAAAATGGATAGTGAAGTGAGTTTTGAAACGCATCTTAAGGAGTTGAAAAATTTGCATAAACGAGGAGAAGAGGTCGAGCAGTGGTTAAAAGAGTGGGGATTGATTTCCTAAGAGAATATAGAGAGAAGAATAGATGGAAGGGTGGTGACTAGAGAGTTAGAGGAACTAACAATTGGAGTGAAGCAAGCAATAAAGCATATTCGGTCAAGTAAATTGGGGATAGTATAGTAGGAAGTCACTCTGAAGAAAATGCATATTAGGTTATAGAAAATAGCACAACCAATGGGTAACAAGAGAGATATTCACTCGACGATGTGTTTCGGTTTTTTTAAATAGGCGAGAAGCAAGTAGAAAACATTGTATAACCTGACAATAGTGGATTTTTCCTAGAGCAGTCACCACCCCTCATGCATCTTGAGAAAACTAAGGTAATTATTGGAATAGTTAACTCATACTTGTATTGTGTGCTAGTATTTAGTCACATAGTGTGTTATTGTATTGACTATTGTCAAGTAGAGAGTGTATCTACATGAGTATCCTTCTTGAATGGTTTAGGAGGTTTTTGGATGAGAGCTATATTAGATCCTAAGTTAGTGTGTGGTTTAGATATTCTCTCAACTAGTTATGATTTTGATAAGGTAGTGTGTCTATATTTAGGCAAGCCTTCATGTATTTATTTGTGTACAATCACATTGTTTAATATAACAATCAATATGTTTTATTGTAGTAACTCTCCATTCTTATTTTTTTGTATGGCATCAGAGCCAATGGGGCTCCTAAGGTGATAGGATTGTGTGAGAATTTCTTTAGAGAATAACTCCTTCACAGCTAAATAATGAGAGGAAACTAAGCTTTGAGTATTGTAGTCATAGAAAGTTAGTGTAGGAGAGTGTTGTGTTTCAATGTTTGATGTTTCCAGAGAGGTTATAGATGTAGAGAAGGTGTCTAAGAAAAGGAACAATAGTTAGATGAAGAAACGAAGATAACTAGGAGGCCATGAAAGATCAGGGTGGATCTAATTGCGTCAAAACACCTTTGAAAATAAACAATTGCTGCTACATGTAGATTCATGGAATTAAATCCAATAACGGAGACTGCATGGATAGAAAACATAAATACTTGTCTTCAATGGAGATTGTGAGAAAAATGAAGATTCCAAACATAGGAGAGATTTAAAAAGGAGTTGTCTATTAAGAATTTGAATGGTTTAGCTGAGGGGATTGTTGAGGCCATCGACCTGGGTGTGCAAAGTTGAGGAGTATTTGTGTGAAGGAGCTCTTCAACAAGTAGTATTTTGGATCCATGTTCATTGGATCAAAGAACCTACATACCCTCAAGTCATTTTGATGTTCAAGGGATTGGGATAAATTGATTGAGGCTCATGTGAGTGGCTAGGTTAAGTGCACCTAGAGATATTGTGGGTGAGAGATCACAAACTAATGGCCATTTCTAGGTGCATAGGATTGGAGGTCTTACATCTAGTGAAGACTCTAGAGTGCATGAACATCGAGCTTTCAATGACCTCCAACAACTGTAAGAAACTAAGGACACTGCACATAGATGGTTGGAAGACAAATCATATAGGTGATGAAGAGATTATTCCAGTGGGGGGGAAGTGTCTGAATTTGTAGGAGTTAGTGTTGATTGGATTAAATCTGACTACAACAAGCTCGATTCCTATGACTTCCAATTGCCATCTCTTGGAGTGGTTGGCACTATATCGAACTGAGATGACGATTTAGAGATATCTTGTATTGCTACAAGATGCCTTTATTTGAAGAATATTGGCATCAAGGATTGCCCAATTTTGAATCATGGGATTGAGTCCTTGGTCAGTGGGTATCCTAATCTTATTGAGGTGAAGGTGAAGAAATGTAGAGGGGTTACTTGGGAGGGTACATATTGGTTGAGGTCCAATAGAATTTCTTTAGTTGTTAATTCGGATATTGTATCGTTGTCAAATCTTATTGTCAGTGTACCTTCAAGAGATGATGTCACTGAATTGAGTGCCCCTTCAACCAACAAATCACCCATAGCCAAGGCATAGTTTTCTCTTTTTGTTGGAAGAAACCTTGTGGCCCGTTCTTTTTTGAGATTGTCAAATGGATCCAATGGAGATCGTAAATAGATGCCTAAGAGTGCATAAGTTGTTTATCTTATTGTAAAAACAATTCCATGTCATGTTATTTAGCTATACAGGAATTTCTTTATTGTTCATGAATATTTTGGCATAGTGTTCCCTAATGCATGGTGCATATATATGATCTAGCTCTAGATCAAAAAGGATTTTAGATGAAATCTCTCTCGACTATACCCAAATGTTCACTTAAAAGTGTGAGGTGTGGTGTTGAAGAGGACAAGAAGGTAATAGTAAAAAGAAATGCCTCATTTGTTACATTTGACTATAATAAATTCACTTAGCACAGAGAAAAATGTTTGACTATGGAAGATGAAGGAATTCATCTTGAATTCAACAACACAAGGAGAGAAGAAGGAGAACTCATAGTCAAGAGAAGGATTTTCCATGTGCAACACGAGTCGGCTAGGTATAGTAAAGGCATCGTGTTCTAGGTAGAAGTGTTTTTTTTGTAGTAATATCAAGGAAGACGAGGAAATGTTGTGATGCACCATGAGTTGGACCAAGCAATAGTGTGGAATGATCCAACAATTAAATATAGTTGGTGATCCACATGATAGACAAAAGGTGGCTTGCATACCAATGATAGGTGCTCGAGGTGGGAATTCCATGGAAAAGGATGGAAAGTTTATCCAAAGGAAAGTTGAAGCAAAAGCAACCAAAGTCCTTTCTTGTGTTCATACGGGTGTTCAAGGCATAACATGAAAGGATTCCAAATAATTAAATGTGTTGGCCAAAGGTTGAATAAGAGGAGAAGAGTAATGTATCTGTGGCCAACATTCAATATTAGAGGTAATAGTTTATTATTTTGGGTCTTTGTATCCCTTATTCATAATGATTTAAGCATTAATTTATGGGGTTATATTATATAAGGGAGGAAAAGTATTGTAAAAGTGGGATTGGTTACATGGGAAATAATTGGTTGTCATGAAGTTTAAGTGGTGTTTTTTTTAAGAGAGAAAATGTTGTAAGGACTTAAATGTGTCCAAAGGGAAGGGGCATGGTGCAATGTCTTTTTTTTGTTTTGACCAAGTTGTAAAGGAGAAAAGTGTAAGATGAAGTACCTCAAATAGGCAAAACCCCTCGATTGCAAAGATAGGATCAAAATAGTGTAGCTCTCAAGAAGAGGTCTGTGGTGGGAAATAAAATCGATTTTCCTAACTTAATGTTGCAAATATTTGTCCATATTGGAATTAGACACTCCAATATTGGACAAGTTTGTTTTGTAGGTTATGGGTCATTGAAGACAAATATGAAGACACCAATCATGTGCATGACAAGAAAGGAACATAAGAAGCATAAATTGACAAAGGAAAGTATTATGGTGATATAGTACTATGGGCAAGGTTTAAAATTTGCATCAAATAGTAAGGTAATTGGGTATATGATTGTAAAATTTTTATAGGAATACATACTCCTGGTTTGTTTATGATGCATTAGACTCATGGTTAGGTATTCAACAATGATTGTGTGGCATCAAACTCATGTTTGGAGGTTTGATGTTCATTTTTTAGTTTCCCTAAAGGGGAGGTTGTTCACCAGTATAAGAAATTATTAACACTTATGTGTTGGGTGAGTCATCCGTTGAATGTACACTATAGGTGATGTTGGACCAAGTGTGTTAGAATCAAGTGACATTCAAGGAACATATGTCAGTAGAGAGTGAATTACACTAGTTAGTTCTTGGAAATTGTTGACGGAGTTGTTTGCACAAGATACAAGTACCAAGTTGCACCAAATGAAGACTTTGCAGTGTGGGAGCATCTTCAGCATATGAAGAAGCATTTGTTGTAGTAGACCACGTAATAAACAAGACCTCACTAGACAACACAAGTAATCATTAAGGGGGAGTGTTGGAATAGTTAACTCATACATGTCTTATGTGCTAGTATTTAGTCACATAGCTTGTTATTGTATTGGTTATTTTCAAGTAGAGAGTGTCTCTACATGAGTATCCTTCTTGAGTGGTTTTAGGAGATTGTTGGATGAGAGATAGATTAGTAGCCTTATTCTCTCAACTAGTTATGAGTCTGATAAGGTAGTGTGTCTATATTTAGTCAACCCTTCATTTATTTATAAGTGTATAATTATATCGTTGAATAGAACAATCAAAATAGATTTATTGTGGAAACTCTCCTTTTTTTATTTTTTTAATAGTTATCATTAATAAATTTCCTAGTTTTGGGTTAAAAGCACCTTCTAATAGTCGAATGAAGAATAGCAGTGGTAAACAACCATGTGTAGGTGGAAATATTAGTAGTAGTGGAAGTGTAGTAAAAAAAATTAATTCTAGTTCAGGTGAAGGGACTAGTCGAGCTATTCAATAGGTCCCAGAGGTTTTCTTTTAGTGAGTAATCTGATCGACAACATGTATGGAGAAGCTAACAGTACAACAATGCACCTCCCTGAGTTTTCAAGGAAACACAGTAGTGATATAGAGTAGAATTGGTTCCTCTATGAATGAATCTAGAAGATGAAAATATTCATGGCCCTAGACACCAAATTGGTATAATTCCAAACCACTTTTAGGAGGAAGCATTTATAGGGGTATATGAACGTTGTCCAAATTGACCCTCAAGATACACCTAAAACTATGGATGTAGTGAAAGTGGGGTTTGTGGTTGAATTCCAAATACCAAAATCAAATGACTAGAGTTGTGCCAAGTTGAAGGAGGTCAAACAAATGGTTAGCAAGAGTTCCTAAGACTATAATCAATACTTCCATGACCTTATCAATATAATCTATGACACAACCCACAAGACACAACAAAAATAGTGGCTCATTCAGGGGTTGTTTCCCTTAACCAGAGTGCCACTGATAAATAGATGTGGACCACCCAAAAATATTCTTTAGAACAACATATGAATATTGAATCAATGAATGAGTATCCAGATGCAATGAGAGCAAGCATTGTGGTTATGCCCTCAACTAGTGCAATGCATGATTTTTTCCTAGTTTTAGTTGAAAATGTTATCCCTAGTCAAGAAAATCTAGAAAATGAAATAAGCCAAGACAAATAGGGATAAATTCTAATGCAGTATGGTAAGACAGAGACTCACATGGAGAAAAATTATCCATTGAGGTTTAGAGTTGCAACACCTAACATAACACTGCCACAACTAGGTTCCCAAGCAACATGGTAGGTGAATATTGTGAAATTTGTAGGAGTTATGACCACCTCTCATATATCTTCCCTATATTGAAAAAGTATACCTCTATCCCAACCACCACTCTTTGTGACTTTTGTAGGGTGAATAATCACACCACAGAGAATTGTCATGCCATGCAGGCACTAGCAAAGTAGTTTGAGAGGGGCTCATATAAATAGAGGAGGTAAATTTTGACACAAGCAAGGGAGGGGGGTGAGTGTTGGGTATGTATTATATTATTTGCATGACAAAAATTAGCAATTTTATTGCATCGGGCATGCAGGGGAGTCACTGGGGGGTGCTATGCCCTCCTTTCCAGGGGGTTGCAGGGGGACGAGAGTGATCCGTAAATGGTGGGCCTATGGCTTGTACATTTCACCAATGTGGATTCTTTGCGGAATTTATATTTTTTTATGTGTTCTTTGGGTTGTTTGTTTCTTGGTTTGCATTGCTTGTGGTCACTAGGCCAATACCAACTAAGTTCCCAAACTGTGTCCAAGACCAACAATGAAGAAAAAAAAATTGTGGACGGATTTAATCATCCAACGGTGAAGAAAAATGCAGAGGGGGGGGATTTAGATGACCAGCGGTGAAGGAAATGTTCTTTGGACGAATTTAGTAGCTCGATGATGGAGAAAAATTCCCAGGGAAATTTTAAGCACTCAACATGAGACAAAAATGACTAGGGGCGCATTTGGACATCCAACATCAAAGAAAAATAACCTGGGGCAAGTTTAGACACCCAACATTAGAGAAAAATGACCTAGGGAGAGTTTAGACACTCAGCATCAGGGAAAAACGACCTGGGGGCAAAGGGAAGACACCCATCTAAAGAAAAATGACCCAGGAACGATTAATTCTAAC
>ML787999.1:0-51554 GCA_009831015.1 Picea engelmannii
TGACTTGTATTGGTATATTATTGTATAAATTAGTGTTCAAGTTTAATTATGCCATTTTCTACTATGTTAGTATATGTTGTAGGTGAAGTTTCATAATTATGACAAAAGACACGTTCATTTATTTTATAGTACATATATTTTGTTGGGTTTTGGGGAATTGACAGTGACGTGAGGGGTGGCGGGGGGGGGAGATGAGCTTCCACCTTCACATGGTTGGCCCCATTCAGTAGAGAATATTAAACAATTATTGAAACAAAGAGAAGATCAGTAAGGTTAATACACAACTATTCTTATTTGACCTAGTTCGTTATTATATAATATTTAATAACTCAAAAATAAGGCACTCATGCTCATGTACTTAAAATCGACGCATATAAATGACATGTGAATGGGGCCAACATTGAAAGTTTTTCAATTTGTGATTTTATGGACTGAAATTTGACATGGTTAGACTAGACACATTCATTGAATGTATGGGAGGGTTTACAAGCTCAAACATGACTCACACAAACAATTAGACAATCAAACAACAAGCATATAGAATTATTAATGTGAATGGGGCGAATGTTGATTTTTTTTCAATTTGTGCTTGTATGGATTGAAATTTGACATGGTTAGACTAGATGCATGCATTGATGGTATGGGAGGGTTTTTGGACTCAAACATGAATCACATAAAAAATTCAACAATCATACAACAATTCTATAGAATAATTAATGTGATTGGGGCCATTCTTGAAATGTTTTCAATTTGTGCTTGTAGGCACTAAACTTTGACATGCTAGGACAACACACATGCATTGACAATATGGTAGGGTTTTCAAAATCAAACATGACTCAAAAAAATAATTCAACAATAAAATATTATTTTTTTATTCTATAAAAACCAAAAATTAAGGTGCACTTGCTCATGTACTTGACCTCGCTTATAAGTGACATGTGAATGGGGCCAATGTTGAATTTTTTACAATTTGTTCTTGTATGGAATGAAATTTTACATGGTTAGACTAGACACATACAATGATGGTATGGGAGGGTTTACATACTCAAACATGGCTCACACAAACAATTTGACAATCAAACAACAAGCCTGTAGAATAACTAATGTGAAGGACCCAGGGATGATTTTAAGGATGGAAATTTATTTTTAAATGTAGAAACCTTGGCAAATATTACTAATCCTTCATATCTCAACTATAATTCTTTGGTGATATTTTTTTTTAAATATTCAAATTTATAAGTATTTTATATAGTTTTATAAAATTTTGGCGATTTTTAAGGTAAATAATTTTATCCTATAGAATTTGGGAAAATAATTTTTAAAATAACGAATCTCATTTTTGGAAAAACCATGGAAAATTAGCCCATGAGAAAAATTTAGCCCCCTGGAAGGACTAGATGAATTAATACATAAATCTGGCATCAAATTTTGTTATCAATATTCCTGAATCCTCTACGAATATTTTGGATCAAATCCTATTTCATCAAATGTTTGGATATTTTATCACAACCCAAAAATAAGGCGTACATGCTCGTGTACTTGAAGCCAATGCATATATGTGACTTGTGAATGGGGCCAACTTTGAAATTTTTTCAATTTGTGTTTGTATGGACCAAAATTTGACATGGTTAGATTAGATGCATGCATTGATAGTATGAGAGGGTTTCTATACTCAAACATGGGTCTCACAAACAATTCAACAATCAAACAACAATCCTATAGAATAATTAATGTGAATGGGGCCAATGTTGAATTTTTTCAATTTATGCTTGTATGGACTGAAATTTGACATGGTTAGACTAGATGCATGCGTTGACGGTATGGGATGGTTTTTGGACTCAAACAAGAATCAAACAAACAATTTGAAAATAAAATATTCTTTGGTTATTCCATCAAAATCCAAAAATAAGGCACGCCTGCTCATGTACTTGACCCTGCTTATAAGTGACATGTGAATGGAGCTAACCTTGAAATGTTTTCAATTTGTGTTTGTATGGAATGAAATTTTGCATGGTTCAACTAGATGCATGAAATAATTGTATGGGAGGGTCCAGTTCTAAAAAAAACAAGAAAATTACAAATTTTAAAGGTAAAATTTGACAACAAGGCCAATTTTTTGAGTGGCGTGGCAAGATGTCGTCAGATTTTGGGTTCAAATGTAGTTGTGAAGGATTCTCAGTTGTGATAGTTTCTTTAGAAATACCATCAAACGCATTCCCATAGGCATCCATTCCCAGCTGGAATGATCAATAAATGTCATCATTGTTGTCATAGTATTGCAGTAATGAATTATTTATGAACATGATGTTTTTCATTGTTATAGCATATTCATCAAAACTATTCAAAAACATGGGACTTTGGCCAATATTTTAGTGGTAAGAAGAATATGCTATATGACATTTTGTATTTAAATAAAGATTTTGTACTAATATTCTTTATGGAGCAAAAACGTACTTAGATGAGAGAAAAAAACAAAGACAACACATAACTAATGAAGCTTATGAAATTTATCAAGTTCTTATTTTTTACGTTACTGCATTCCCTTGCATTACTAGATGCGGCGATGTGCATCTCAAATTTTTTTTAAAATAAACAACTAAAATACATTGCGTTAGGACTAGACATGGGAAATAGTGACCTATGAATGGGGCCAACGTTGAAATTTTTCAAATTGCTTTTGTATGCGCTAGAATTTGATATGGATAGATTGTTCACATTCCTTGACTATATGGGAGGGTTTCTAAACTCAAATATGACTAACACACCCACTCTATATATCTGATATCATCCTCATTTGGTTTGATGTCATGCATGGAACTCTCAAAATACCCATAATCATGGTCATGCTCTTTATATTCATCTCCTATGTCTCTCAAAACCAACACCGTGCCAATTAGGCTCATGATTTTAGTGTTAATAAGAAGGCGTCATATGAGATTTCATTTTTAAATAATGATTTCATTAGAAAAGTGTGGGTTGGCAGCCTACGAGCACAATGACTTTAAACAAGTCGAGATGGCTTCGGGGAAAAAAAAAATTGTAGGACCTAGCATCGATAATTCTTTAGTAGACCTGGGAGTGTGTACTACTAGGTTGAAGGTGTACGTCAGTACTCTAGGGACATATGATCTAATCATTGGAATGGACTGGGTAGAATCCCATCGAGCTTTGGTAGGTTGTTTCGCGAAAAGGTTTCTTTGTGTTGATGTTGAAGGAAGGTCAGTAGAGATCCACAATGTACAGAGAAAAGTGTATCTATGCTTTATCTCGACCATGAAGGTTAAACGTTGAATGAGGAAAGGTTGTCAATTGTATGTAGTGGAAGCAATGAATGAAGGGAAAGGACCCTCCTTGGATCAGTATCCAAGTTTTTCAGAGTTTAAGGATTTTTTTCCTAAAGAGTTACCAGGGTTACCTATTGAGAGGGAGCTTGATTTTACCATTAATATAAAACTTGGTGTGAAGCCAATTTCCAAGACACCGTATAAGATGACGACACCAGAAATTTGTGAGTTGTAGATGCAGTTGAAGGAAATACTTCAATTAGGGATAATAGGGCATAATGTTTCACCTTGTGGTGCACCAATAATTTTTGTCAAGAAGAAGGATGGTTCCTTATGACTGTGTATAGATTAAAGGGACTTGAATCATGCTACAGTAAAAATAGGTACCCAATGCCACAAATAGATGATCTATTTGATCATATGAAAGGAGATGCAATTTTCTCAAAAATTGATCTACGATCAAGGTATCACTATTTAAGGATTAAGGAAGTCGATATTCCTAAAAATACATTTCAAACTCAGTTCAGTCATTATGAGTTCTTTGTAGTACCTTTTGGTTTGACCAATGTGCCAGCAGTATTCATGAGCCTCATGAATGGTGTATTCTGAAAGTACTTAGACGTCTTTGTACAGGTCTTTCTGGATGATATACTTATCTATTCCAAGAAAGAAAGAGAACACGAGGAACACTTGTGAGTGCTATTTTCATGCCTTACAGAGAACAAATTGTATGACAAGTTATCAAAGTGTTATTTCTTCCAGAAAGAAATTCACTATTTAGGTCATATCATTTCCGATGAGGGGATCTCTGTGGATCTAGAGAAGGTAAAGTTCATTATGGAATGGCTAGTGATAAAAAACTCTCATGAGGTGAGAAGCTTCATGGGGCTAGATAGTTATTATTGGAGGTTTGTGGAAGGGTTTTCTAAGATAGTGAAACCCATCACCACCTTCCAACGCAAGGGGGTTAGGTATGAATGGACAGAGGACTGTGATAATACATTATTTGAGCCTAAAAGGTTACTAACCAGTGCACCAATTCACTGAGTGTCAGATATGGAAAAAGAATTCACATCCTGCACGAATGCCTCAAAGAAAGGATTGGGGGTCCTGATAATTCAGGATGGGGGAGTGATAGCGTATGCGTCAAGAAAGTTGAAGCCACATGCGGAGATTTACGCTACTTATGATTTAGAGTTGGAAGTTGTAATTCTAGTTCTGAATGTTTGGAGGCATTATCTATTGGGGAGAAGGTTTGATCTCAAAACAAACCATGAAATATTAAAGCATCTCTTCACTCAAAGGGATCTGAATGCCAAGCAGAGGCATTGGAGTGATTTTATGAGCGAGTATGATTTTGGAATTTTGTACATTAAGGGAAAGAAGAATGTGGTTGGGGATGCCTTGAGAAGAAGGCCACGTGTATTCTCCTTGGTACCCTTAAAATTTAATCTAAGGGAGTGTGTGTTGGGGAAACGTCTTGGATATAGTTGGTATTTAAATGTTACTTCAACCCTCGAGAGTGGGAGGCACTTAGACCCAAAGTATTAATGATATAGTATGGAATAAGATGGATCATTAATATATCAGGGAAGGATGTACATCCCGGAGGGTGGGGATATTCGAAGCATCATACTCAAGGAATCCCATAGAGAACTTTATTGTTCACATCTAGGTGTGAAGAAAATGTACGTAGACATGAAGAATATTTTCTTCTAGGTAGGCATGAAGCATGAAGTAGTCCATTTCATCACCAAGTTCCTAGAGTGTCAACAATTGAAGGTTTACCACCACCACCCGACAGATCTCCTACAACCACATGATCTTCCTATGTCCAAGTGGGAAGTCATTTATATGGATTTTGTTGTGGGATTGCGACTCACATTGCACAGACACAATGCCATTCTTCTGATAGTTGATAAGTTGACCAAGAGTGCTCATTTTATTCTGATTAAAGAAACTTATGATGTCACTGATGTGGAACATGTGTTTATAAGTGAGGTCATTCATCTGCATGGTTTACCGAAGAATATGATTTTAGATAGGGACTATTGATTCACATCTAGGTTTTGTACAAGTTTACAATCAACATTGGGAACTCGATTGAACTTAAGAATAACATATCATCTCGAAACACAAGGGAAAAATGAGAGAGTAAATAAATTTATGGAAGAAATTCTTAGGATGTATGTTATGGATAATAAAACCCATTGGGAGAGGTACCTACCTTTGGTAGAGTTCGCCTACAATAATAATTTTCATAGCTCCATTGGAATGCCAACCTATGAAGATGTGTATGGAAGGCCATGCAGGACACCATTGAGTTGGGAAAGGTTAGAGGATTGAGTGACAGTTGGTGCAAAATTGATTTAGGAGATGAAGGAATAGGTGATTCATATTAGGAAGTGACTAAAGGAAGCACACGATAGACAAAAAAGTTATGTTGATGCACACATGAATAACCGAAGTTATAAAGTGGGAGATCAAGTTTTCATTCATACCAGGCCTAATAAGAATGTCATTTGGTTTGGGAAGCGGACAAAGTTGTCACCTTGATTTATAGGACCACTCAAAATCCAAGAGAGAATTAGACATGTTTCATATCGTCTCATACTGCCACCCCACTTGCATAAAAATCATAATGTTTTTCATGTATATGTTCTATGTCAATATGTTCATGACGAATCTCTTAAACTGAATTGGAAGGAATTGCAGGTATCGGACATGGGAACCCTCACCTTATAACCGTTACACATATTGGATCGTAGGGTCTAACAACTTAGGAACCATCTAGTAGACCAAGTTAAGGTCCAGTGGGACAAGTATAGCCCCAGATATGCTACTTGGGAGGATGTAGAGACCTTATGACGAGGTCATCCATCACTTTTTTTTACCACCTCAGGAATATGTTTCCTAAAGGTTGGGTGTATGTAATGCCACCTTTTGACTTAGACAACTAGAATTACTTAATGTCTAATCATATTTTATTTTCTATTAATTGTGAAACTATTAATGATACACTTGAAATTTTAAGACATATGGACCTATGTGGATGTCAATTCTATGAATGTTTATCATTATTTGAATTATGATAGATGTTATGCGATCTATTTATAACTTGAAAATTTTGACATTTGAAATTGTTGGTACATGGATACTGAATTGAGGATATGATTAAATTCATTTACTTGATGATAATGCATAGATATTTATGATTTTGTGTTATAGACTAATATACAGGTCAAGAGGCTGTGAAATGGCCAAAGGATAATGATGATAAAAGGTTGTTGTCGTGAACATCAATCGAGAAACAATATGGTATGAATATTTGTATGTGAAATTATGTGCTTAAAATGCATTTCTATGATATGTGGACAAGTGCAGGTTTTTCAGGTGGTGAGACTGCCTAATACCGAATATACGATGACAAAATTCTCAGCAACACAGTGCCACTATATGTTCCATGATAGGGTGTTGACCCTAGTTCTGTTATGAGAGGTGGAGGAATTTCCCACTGTGTATGCTTTGAAACCTGGAGTCATGGGAGGACAGTGTTATCTCACACTCCCCTAGACATGTGATGATGACTATGAGTTTCCTATTTGGGAAGCTTGGTCTAGAGAGTTGACACTTCTTCTTACGGGTTCTATTTGGAGTTAGGTCAATATAGCTGATGCTCAAAGATAGTATAGTAGAGTAAGGATAGGGATGCAAGACAGAAGTAAGTTAGGGAGGAAGGATGAATAGAAGTAGTTGAGAGTGTGTGGGCATTTCACCTTATAGTAGAATTTATTGTTTTCCTCTTTTAGAAAAAATAAATGTATATATGTATATTTATAATTGTGTAACTGAACTACAATTATCTAAGTGAATGTTGTTTGTGCTAAATTATTATAATTAAGGGATTTTGCAAACATTTTAAATGGTTTACTATATTTTATAAAATGAATTGTCTTGTTGATTGGATTGGACGCATACAAGAATTACTATAGGTGCGATCATTATTGTCATTAGTACATGTGTGAGTCTTGTATGTGTTGGCTACACATGAAATCCTTACACATTGATGCATGAGCATCGTCAGTACATCAAGCGAGCCAACACAGAGTGGAAGACAGTTGGATAAGCTAGCACAAAGTTTTTGAAAATGCTTTGGGATTGTTGCGCAATCTTAAATGATTCATTTAAGAGATGGCGCACTTGTGTATTGTAATGGACCTTGAGTGGATAGCTCTCGTCCTTTGGGTAGATAGTCAGCATTCAATAGATTTAATGTTGGTAGATAGGATTTTAATTTTAGATTTGATAGCTTTAAAGTCGAAGAGGGGAAACGGATATAGACACCCTCACTTGTACATTGTAACATTAATAGGAACAGGAGCAGAAGAGAAGCAGAGAATTGTGTGAAGAACACCCATGTATAGGCATTTGAATTAATAGAAGAACTCTTATTCAAATTCATGGTTTGTGTTGATTCTCTGTATGTTGATGTGGATATGCTCATAGATGTTTATTTCCTGTTATACACTTGCTTTTATATGCTATGTATGTGATTTCATGGTTGAATTGAAGTCTAAAGAGAAGAAGGAATTAGTTTCAATTGTTTCTCTATTTTGAACCAGAGAATTTCTGCAAGGAGTGCAGTCGAATTTGTCTGCAAGGAGTGCGTTGACTGAAGGGTTCAATTAGAGGTAACTTTTGCTGCTATTCATCCCAGGAGTGCAATGGCACAGTGCCATGAAAGGAGTGTACAGGCCAAGGAGAAGTCTCAGAGTTATGATTATGAGCGAAACATCGAAGACTGTTGCTGTAGGAGTGCGCAGAGTCGAGAGACCTCTACACTCACTCGAGGTTGAAGGTTTGTCCACAAGGAGTGCGTGCAAAGAGTTCTCTTTTTCTAAGAGACTTGGAGTTGTGGAAAAGCTCAGGAGGAGTAGGCCTTCGAATTCGTCAAGGGATTTAACAGAGGGGTTGTGCATTTAAGTGTTCGAGCAAGCATTGAAATATCACGTGTAGGAGAATAAGTCTTCGTGGGAAGAAGTACTATGTTTAGTTCGCAAAAATCCATTAGGAAGGACGGACGGTCGAAATCCTCTTAGGAGATTTCACGAAGTTCCGAGGACCGTTCGATATCATGGAGGTGCCAGGAGGTTACGGTGAGAACGTCCAGGAGTTCAAAGCTCAGGAGGGAGTAGAGCCGTCAATCCGAGACAGAAGGAGCCGTCCAATCTGCATGTGACATTGCATATCGGGCAATCGCGAGTTTAAGCTTCGAGTGATTGCAACGAGAAATGTGAAATCGTGATCCGCAATATCCCGACATGATCAGAACCGTCTATTGTGTGGGACGTGTGTCAGGAGATCCCGAGGAGTCAGGGATCGGAGAATCGAATTTTTCGAGGTCAAGAAACTCTTGCAACTCGGAATCGCAATCCGCGATATCCCAACGGGGAGTCATGTGGGCCACAACAGGAGATAGTGGAGTACAGGTGGCATAGTATCGGGGATCAGGAAAAGGTAAGTCCCGAATCCTTTGACATCAGGGTTCGCGATCCCACAAATTCCGAAATCCCGATCAAAGTGACGGGGTGTGGAAAGGTCAATCCACACATGCGCATTGGAGATTCGGTGCATCAGGTATCGGGAGTCGGTGATTCTGGGTGCATGACATCGTGAGTTGCGAAATCGCGATAGAGCAGAAGTTTCGATAAGGTGAGAGAAAGTTAGCATTGACTGAAGCCATCGGGTGTCATGGATTCAAGAGCTCAATGATTGATAGTGAACTTGTGAAGCCACGAGTTTTGATCCTCCGATAAGCCAAGGAAAGGGGGGATCGCGTGAGAGAAGAGAATCCGTGGGTGTATATTTCCCGATAGGAAATTAGAAGAACATTTGCGTTCTTCGAGCCGTGGAGTGAGAAGGTCCTGTGAGAGCGGTCGTGCTCCGAGGAGTGCGGTTGCATCAGGTGTGGTATCAGAGCATAGGAAGTTCTTTTCTTTCTGTAGCAGAGAAGAAGAAGTTCACTATGCCACCCAGAAGAGAGAGACAATCACCCGATCCAGAGGATAGAGAGGTGCGGAGAAGAGGTAGGCCGGTAGGAAATCCAGAAATGGAAATATAGATGAGAGATCTTTGAGCAAGACTCGAGGAGATGGAGACAACTCAGAGACGCACAGCTAGTGCAGGGGATCTTAGTGATTCCGACAACGAAATAGAGGTTGAACGTGAAGAGGAAGTTGCAGCCGAAGATGCATCAATGGAGCGATTGATTAAAGACATTTCCAGAATGGGTGCAAAGACCAAGATGGACATTCCAGTCTATGAGGGGAATCTGGATGCAGAGGAGCTATTGGACTAGATTAGAGATCTTGACACCTACTTTGATTATGAAGATATCGAAGAGGATAAGAAGGTTAGACATGTTGTCACGCGCTTGAAGGGACATGCAACATTGTGGTGGGACGAGATACAAGCTGATAGACGTTGCAAAGGCAAGCAGAAGATCAAGATTTGGGACCGAATGATCGTGAAGATAAAGGCGAAGTTCATCCCAAGAGATTACCAAATTACTCTGTTCAGGAGGATGCAGAACCTGAGACAGAAACTGATGACAGTGAAAGAATACAATGAAGAATTCTATCAACTGAACATCAGAGTAGGTCATCAGGAGAGTGATGATGGGAAGGTTTCCAGATATCTGAATGGTCTAAGATACGACATTCAGGATGAATTAAGCATGGTTACCATCAGGACGGTGGAGGATGCTTATCATATGGCTCTAAAAGCTGAGGAAAAGCTAAGCTGTAAGCAAGGTCAGCGAGGCCGAGGAAGAGGTCAACCCAGAGGAAAGGAAGTTGCCCAGGATAAATACCAAAATCCCAAGGAGGAATGGAAGAAACATCAGGGTAAGATTGAGAGAGGTGGGACCTCACAGAGAGGACCATATGTTGAACAAAGGGGGAAGCATACCAAATATAGGGGAGATTATGCTGATGCAAACACTTTTCCTCATACCAGAGGTAGAGGAAGAGGAAGAGGTGGAGTAATAACATGTTTCACATGTGGGAAGAATGGGCACAGGTCATTTGAGTGTCCATTGAAGAAGAAGGATATTGGAGAAGCTCACATCACTGAAGCGTAGAAGCGGGATGTTGAGGCCGAAGACACAGAAGGCGGAAGGTCACTGATGATGCATAAAGTTCTCTTAACACCCAGAAAGGAGGCGGAGGACTTAGCTCAAAGGACCAGACTGTTCAGAACATCTTGCAAGACTAAGGATTGGGTATGCAAGGTTATTGTGGATAGCGGTAGCACGGATAATCTCGTTTCAACTGAGATGGTAGAGAAGCTGGAGCTGGAGACGACTGATCATCCAAGCCCATACAGAGTTTCGTGGCTACAAAAAGGACACCAGGTAACTGTTACTAAACAATGCTTGGTTGAATTCAAGATAGGGGGATATAATGATAAGATCTTATGTGATGTTATTCCCATGGATGTATGTCATTTATTGCTGGGTAGACCATGGCAATATGACAGAAATATGATTCATGATGGGAGAATGAACACATATACGTTGGAGAAGAATGGGGAAACATACAGGTTGCTTCCGATAAAGGATAAGGAGGTGAAGCCAGAAGTAAGCAATACAATACTTCTCATGAGTGGGAAGGAGCTTCTTACAGAGGTGGAGAAGAAGGAAGATCCACAATTCTTTGTAGTCAGAAAACCGAGGATTGTTCTGACTAGCACAAGAGTGGATGATTTACCAGGTGAAGTTCAGGAACTGCTGGAAGAGTTCGTTGATATCATAGTGGACGAATTACCTCGTTCGTTTCCACCAATGAGAAGTGTGAGTCATCACATAGACCTCATACCAGGAGCCAGTTTGCCAAACAAATCCGCGTATAGATTGACGCCGCAAGAAAATGAGGAAGTCAAGAGGCAGGTCCAGGAGTTGATGGACAAAGGATTAGTCAGAGAAAGTTTGAGCCCATGTGTTGTTTCGATAGTACTCAGTCCGAAGAAGGACGGAGGCAGGAGAATGTGTACTTATTCAAGAGCGATAAATAAGATAACCATCAGGTACAGATTTCCATTGTCGATAATGGATGATCTGATGGACTGCCTGAGTGGGGCAAAGTATTTTTGAAAGATAGATTTGAAAAGCAGATATCACCAGATTCGCATGAGGGAAGGTGATGAGTGGAAAACAACCTTCAAAACCAACGAAGGATTGTATGAGTGGCTAGTCATGTCGTTTGGTTTGACAAATGCACCAAGTACCTTTATGAGGTTGATGAATGAAGTCCTGAGAGAATTCATCGGAAAGTTTGTCATTGTGTATTTGGATGACATACCGATTTACAGTAAATCAGAGGCTGAGCATCTTAAGAATTTGGCCATTGTGAGGCGGAAGCTACAATAGGAGAAGCTATTGATAAACATGAAGAAGTCCTCATTTATGAAGACAGAGCTCATTTACCTGGGTTTTGTTATTTCGGCTAATGAGTTGAGGATGGATCCGGATAAGGTAGAATTGATCAAGAATTGTCCATCACCAAGGAATGTGTTCGAGGTGAGAAGTTTTCATGGTTTAGCTAGTTTCTACCGGAAATTCATCAAGAATTTTAGTGGAATTAGCGCAGCAATGATGGATACAGTGAAGAAGCGGCATAAATATTTTCACTAGACAGTAGAGGCTGAAAAGAGCTTCAATCTGTTGAAGCGAAAGATCACAGAACAACCGGTTTTGGTGTTGCCAAATTTCCAGAAGACATTTCAGGTAAAATTTGATGCAAGCGGGTTTGCCATAGGAGCGGTATTAAGCTAGAAAGACAGACCAATTGCATATTTTAGCAAGAATCTCGATGAGGAGAAACTGAAATACTCCACGTATGATAAATAATTTTATGCTATCATACAAGCATTAAAGAAGTGGAGGCATTACTTGATCCCGAAGGAATTTGTTCTGTATAGTGACAATCATGCATTGCAGTTTGTGACTCAACAGGAGAAGTTGAATCAGAAACATGCAAAATGGGTAGAGTATATGCAGAATTTCACATTTTTGACTAAGCACATTTCAAGAACTGCTAACAAAGTGGTTGATGCCTTGAGAAGGAAGTGTTTATTGTTGCAGGAATTTCGAGTCAAAACATTGGGTTTTGAAAATCTCAGGGACATGTACGAAGGTGATGCAAATTTTGGGGAAGCATATGAAGCAACTGAGAATCTAGTTCTCAGAGACAGAAGCCCGTGGATAGATTATATGATCCAGGAAGGATTGTTGTTCAGAGGCAATCAACTATGTATTCCGAGATGCTCCATGAGGGAGAACTTGTTGAAGGAGAAACACAGTGGTGGATTGGCAGGACACTTTGGCCATGAAAAAACATTCGCTAAACTGAATGAGTCATATTTTTGGCCGGGGATGTGAGCATATGTCAAGCGATTTGTTGACAGATGTCGATTTTGACAACATTTGAAGGGGAGGAAACAGAATGCGGGGTTTTATCAACCATTTCCCATACCAGAGAGGCCATGGGAGGCGATCAGCATGGATTTTGTATTGGGTTTGGCAAGGACTCAAAGAGGTGTTGATTCCATATTTGTGGTAGTGGATAGGTTTTCTAAGATGGCACATTTTATTCCATGCCAAAAAACTAGTGATGCGACTCATATCGCAAACCTGTTCTTCAAGGAAATCGTTCGACTTCACGGGTTACCCAGAAGTATAGCTTCGGACAAGGACACAAAATTCATAGGGCATTTTTGGAGGACGCTATGGAAGAAGATAGGAACTAACTTGGCATTTAGTTCTGCTTATCATCCGCAGACGGATGGACAAATAGAAGTGGTCAATAGAAGTCTAGGAGACTTGCTGAGAAGCTTGGTGACAGAACACCATAGCAGCTGGGACCATGTATTACCACAAGCAGAGTTCGCATACAACGATTCAGTGAATCGAAGTACAGGGAAAATTCCATTTCAGGTTGTATATGGAATGCAGCCGAGAGGAGTCTTTGAGTTAAGGGATTCAAAACAAACTGCGACTAGCAGTGCTAGTGCAAAAGAATTTGCAGAGGCAATGAAGGAACTTCATAGTCAGGTGAAGGAGCGCCTGTTGAAATCAAGCCAGGAGTATAAGCGCAGAGCAGATTAGCATCAGAGACAACTTCAGTTTGAAGTTCGAGATTTAGTTCTGGCACATTTGAGGAAGGAAAGGTTCCCAAGGGGAACATACAATAAATTGAAGATGAATAAAATCAGGCCATGCAAGGTCTTGAGAAGATTTGGAGAAAATGCATATGAGACTGAGTTGCCAGATGACATCGAAATATCTCTGATATTTAATGTTGTAGACTTATACCCAAACAAGGCCGGGAAAACAGAGACTGGAGCTGAGGAGCCAGTGATCCAGTGGATAAAACAATTGCCAGTTGCAGAGAAGCCACAGATGGAGTGCATACTGGACAAGAGAGTGGGTAAAAGGACCAAGAGGAAGCAGTACTATGAATATCTGGTCAAGTGGAAGAATCACCCAGTGGAAGATGCCAGTTGGGAGAGAGAAGCAGTGATACAGAAGCATGGACAGACCCTGTAGGAGCTCATGGACAGGAGCCCATGAAAATTTTTAAGCCGAGGAGTATGATGTTGGAGCATCGCCAGCACATTAAGTGAGCCAATGCGGAGCGGAAGACAGTTGGATAAGTCAGCATAAAGTTTTTGAAAATACTTTGGCATTGTTGTGCAATCTTAAATGACTCATTTAAGAGATGGTGCACTTGTGTATTGTAATGGACCTTGAGCGGATATCTCTTGTCCTTTGGGTAGATAGTCGGCATTTAATAGATTTAATGTTGGTAGATAGGATTTTAATTTTGGATTTGATAGCTTTAAAGTCCAAGAGGGGAAACGGATATAGACACCCTCACTTGTACATTGTAACATTAACAGGAACAGGAGTAGAAGAGAAGTAGAGAACTGTGTGAAGAACACCCATATATAGGCATTTGAATTAATAGAAGAACTCTGATTCAAATTCATGGTTTGTGTTGATTCTCTGTATGTTGATGTGGATATGCTCATGGATGTTTATTTCCTGTTATACACTTGCTTTTATATGTTGTGTATGTGATTTCATGGTTGAATTGAAGTCTGAAGGGAAGAAGGAATTAGTTTCAATTGTTTCTCTATTTTGAGCCAGAGAATTCCTGGAAGGAGTGCAGTCGAATTTGTCTGCAGGGAGTGCTTTGACTGAAGGGCTCAATTAGAGGTAACTTTTGTTGCTATTCATCCTAGGAGTGCAATGGCACAGTTTCGTGCAAGGAGTGTGCAGGCCAAGGAGAAGTCTCAGAGTTACGATTCTGAGCGAAGCATCGAAGACTGTTGTTGTAGGAGTGCGCAAAGTTGAGAGACCTCTACACTCAGTCGAGGTTGAAGGTTTGTCTGCAAGGAGTGCGTGCAAAGAGTTATCTTTTTCTAAGAGACTTGGATTTGTGGAAAAGCTCAGGAGGAGTAGGCCTTCAAATTTGTCGAGGGATTTCACAGAGGGGTTGTGCACTTAAGTGTTCGAGCAAGCGTTGAAAGCTCACATGCAGGAGAATAAGTCTTTGTGGGAAGAAGTACTCTGTTTAGTTCACAAAAATCCATTAGGAAGGACGGACGGTTGAAATTCTCTGAGGAGATTTCATGAAGTTCCAAGGACCGTTCGATCTCGTGGAGGTGCCAGGAGGTTACGGTGAGAACGTCCAGGAGTTCGAATCTCAGGAGGGAGCAGAGTGGTCGATCCGAGACAAAAGGAGTTATCGTATCTGCACGTGACATTGCATATCGGGCAATCGCGAGTTGAAGCTTCGAGTGATTGCAATGAGAACTACGACATCGCGATCTGCGATATCCCAACAGGATCATAACCGTCTATTGTGTGGGACGCGTGTCAGGAGATCCTGAGGAGTCGGGGATCGGAGAATTGGAGTTTTCGAGGTCAAGAAACTCTTGCAACTCGGAATCACGATCCATGATATCTCGACGGGGAGTCGTGTGGGCCACAGCAGGAGATAGTGGAGGACAAGTGGCATAGTATCGGGGATCAGGAAAAGGTAAGTCCCGAATCCTTTGACATTAGGGTTCACGATCCCGCAAATTCTGAAATCTCGATCGAAGTGATGGGGTGTGGAAAGGTCAATCCACACGTGTGCATCGGAGATTTAGCACATCGGGTATCGGGAGTCGGCGATTCAGGGTGCATGACATCGCGAGTTGCGAAATCACGATAGAGCATAAGTTTCGATAAGGTGAGAGAAATTCAGCATTGACCGAAGCCATCGGGTCTCAGGGATTCGAGAGCCCAATGATCGATAGTGAACTTACGAAGCCGCGAGTTTTGATCCTCCGATAAGCCAAGGAAAGGGGGGATCACGCGAGAGAAGAGAATCTGTGGGTGTATATTTCCCAATAGGGAATTAGAGGAACATTTGAGTTCTTTGGGCCATGGAGTGAGAAGGTCCTGTGAGAGCGGTCGTGCTCCAAGGAGTGTGGTTGCGTCACACATGTACACTAGTATGTCTAAGTGTTTTTAAATTGATGATGTTTCTTATTTTATGTTTGTGTATGAACCATGTGTCATTACCCTTGTATTGTAAATTAGTCTAACTTCGAGATGAAGTTTCTTGAAGGGTGGGTGTATGTAACAACCCTAATAAATTATTTAATTATCATGGTTGTTAAATTAAATTTAATTAATTATTAAAATAAATTCATTGAGTCTTTTCCTATAATATTATTAAATTGGTAGGTCAAGTAATTAATGGGAGGGATAAGGTTGTTGAGGAATTAATGGGGGGATAAGGAATTCGGGGAATTGAATGAGGGAGAGGTATTCGAGGGAGGAGGATAAACAAGAGGGGACATGACTTGGCGAGGGTGTCTTTGTTTTGGGGGGAAATTGGAGAAGAGTAGAGGAATAAATTTTGATGGAGATATGGAAGAAAGAGAGGATATTGGTGAACATATTGGTTCTGGGAGATTTTACAGGGAACTGTTGTTGCTGGGAACTTTGGGCTTAGGGTCTAGGAAACTACAATGATTCCTAGAGCTAGGGAGTCAGAGAGGTTGTTCCTAGTTGGCTGGGAGGTTAATATTCAGTTTGGGCAGTTTGGGAAAAGCAAGGACAATCAGAAAAGGGGATAAATCAACTAATATATAGGTTGAGGTACGTATTATGTGCATTTTACTAGTTGATTTGTGGTTATTATGCTATTATTAGGATGTTGTTGATTATTCTATTGTTGTTGATATACTTACTGGTATAAATAAATTCATGAAAGGAAAACCTTGAACTAAATTGAATTTATTTCAATACAATATGAATAGATATTTATTTATTTTGAGGCTTTGTATGGAAGGCCTTACATCATGTGAAAGGAATAAAAAATTAGGGAAGTGAATATTAAATGCATATTTGAAGTAAAGTACCATTCCATTTCTAGACCTTTCTTTAAATAACTTGCATATTGGAGGAATGTAGATTGTATAATTAGTTTGGAATATTGTTTTTGAATCTAGGGAGAAATAGCATACAAATTGTAATATTACTTGTAAGGAAGAATACCCCTTTACAAAGTTATATATATATATATTATGCAAGGCATAAACGATAATATTTTTTTTGAAGGATAATTATTCTTTGACATGGTGAAGTGAATTTATAAAATTAATACTTGATTTTATTATGAAATTTTGTTATGCTTTGTAGGAAAAAGTGTTTAGTAAAATCTACTTGTATGCATTGTATTAGTGGCCATTGAAGACATGTGTATGTGTGTCCTCAATGATCACTAATATAATGAAAACATGTAAATTTTAATTCACCCAGGGATATATATGTCCCTAGGTATATATGAATATATAACCAATATATATCTCTAGGTATATAGGGATATATCCATGGGTATATATACCATTTTTTATTTTTATTTTTTTAAATTATTCATGTTGGATATTCGACTCAAAAGAGCTTGCGTCTGACGACTGTGTTATAGTTCTGACAATTGAAGGTGTCAGATTATCAATCGCCATGAGGGCCATAGATCCAACGACTAGGTCATAGCTATGACAACTATAATTGTTGGATTATAGATGACCCTACCATGGGTCTTGCGTGTTTAAGAGGCAGTTAATAAACAATGTATTGGTCGGGTATTCGATAGATACTAATATTAAATATTCAAAAAATGTTGTAGGATATTTGATGGATATGTTTCGACGATCTAAAAGATGATTTTTTCTATTGAATATCCACCGACGTGCCGTCGACGGTTAAAAAAAAGTAAGGTCGTCAGATTATAGACACATAATTTTCAAATTTCAAACAAATTAGCCGTCAGATTTTGAGTACAAATGTAGTAGTGACACCACCTCCAGTCCATGATCACACCTTTGATAACTTTCCATTACTCCTCTATCCTATGTCACTCCTACCTCACTCCCCTCTTGTTCTATTTCCCTTGTTCCCCTTCCTTAATATTTTTAATAAGTCCCTTTTCCTTTAATCATTAACCTATCACTTAATAACATGTGGCATACATGATATCAAATCACACTAAGACAAGTGGAAACTAATGAAAGAATGACATATGGAAATGATGTGGATGATGACTCACTACTGACTAGGATATGACTCACTATTGATTGGGTGTTGATTGGGCACTTAGTGGATGTTGACTAGGCCATCAAAATTTTATTAAAGTCATGAATTTCATAAGGGTCGATCTCTATAGTTTCATTTTACTTCACGTAAGTTATATAAATCCATTTACCATATAAATAATTCACCATCAAATACCACAATGCATGTGGGATGCATCATGTTTTTTAAAAAGTCGAACTCAAATGGAGGGTCAAGATTGACCCATGAAATTGATGGACGATGGTCGAATATATGATTTCCTGAGATGATATGTTAAGTTCCTGACCACCATTTTCTGCAAACTATGACTCGTTGGAAATGTATTTCGACAAGGAACATGATGGAACATTTTTCAATAGGTAAAATTATCCATAAATCTCTCATAAAATGAAAAAAGAGTCACCTATATTTTTATTGTTTGTTGATAAATTTGTTTGGATCCTCAACTTCTCGAGTTGATAAATTGAGATACAAAACTCCAAATTGAACCTAGGAGGACTCATTGGAAATATGGGATGATGAATATTACATATATAATGGTTCATATGGCTGCAGGTTCAAATACATTTCTCAAAAAATTAAAACACAGTCCACATTTAAAAACAAACATCTGGTTAACATGTTTGAAAATAAAAGTTTATTTAATGACTTTCATTAAAGATTAAATAAGCTCAAATTCAAGGCATGAATTCCAATGACTTAATTTCATTAATGAGGCTTCAATGAAGTATTAATTAGAGTGGTTACTCCAAGAAAGAAGCGTGTGGAAACCAGTTCAAGAAATTTTCCCTAACTAATTCAAGACATTTTGAGAGCATGTTTTAAACAAGCAAGAAAAGACATCATCAAAGGTTTTCAGTCATAGGTTTCCATAGTGGAGAAGAGTGTGCAAGAAAAAAATCTCTATATTTCCAATATTCTATGAATTGGCTTTCTTAAACTTTTCTCTCCTTATACATTTTTCTTCTCTGTTTCCTTCCATCAAATCTTTCATGTATTGTCATACAAACATGAAGATTTACGTCTGAACAATTCTTCCTCTAAGTTCTTCAATCATCTTGTAATATTTTAGGTCCAAAGAAGCAAGATCCCTCCTTGTAAAAATGAAATTTCTATTTCTTTTGGTTTATTGGATATCATTTATATTTTCTAGAGGTTGTTTCATCCCTCCTCTTTATGACACTATTAAACTTGTCATATCTGGGACATTGTTATAAATTTATTCTGCAAAGAACTATTTTGGGACACTACATTAGTAATTTCTTATACATTGAGTTGAAAGAAGGCGATTTCAAATGTATTTTCTATTAAAATATATTTCCAGTTCCAAATAAATACTCATATAAAGTTCTTTGAAGGCTTGTCCATTTCTATTTTTTCATATTCCTATAGTCATAGTAGATTCTATGTTCATTATATTTTACAAGAAAGACAAAATGTCTTTTGAAAGGAGAATCCAAAACCTTCTGGACACACTTTATCCTTAATTTCTTCAAATGATATGATGTATATGAGTATAATTGTATATAAGGGTTGTACATTTGTATATACATGATTTTTTGGGAGATATTTCATTCATTGTAGAGTCATGTAAATAACCTTTCAACATTTCATCCCAACAAAAAGTTGTTTAAGATTGTAACGACCACGCCGTTACGACACAAGTGACGTACAACATGCAACCCTTTTTGCCATTTTTTTTTGTTGCGTTAGGAAATTAAACATCATAATAATTAGCAACATCATTGACACATCAATCACATAAATTTAACAAACAAAAATAATCCTTCACAACACCTAGTATACCATAATAAATCCAAGGTGCAAGCAATTCCAGTTATTCTAGAGGCGCAAAGCCTCGTTGCTAAAATGCAGTCTTCCGACATAAAGAAATTTCGCTGAGCGCTAGAAGACTAATATCTAAGACCTTCATTTATTACTTAAAATCCATTGTGCAAGAAGTCCTACATTCTAAACTATCATGTATGACATAAGAACCAATGCACAAGCAGTCTAACTACTCAATCTATGAGCAACCCATCAATCCAAGGTCGCAAGTATGAACCACTTTATCTGTCATCACTCAATAATTAATCCTCGTGCAAGGTTAAAATAATTACATAACCAACCACATAACACAACAATCATGTGCAATTAATCGACTTTAATTTAAATCCGGGGCGCAAGATCAACATCTCCTTAAGGCAAGGATCAAGGTAAACATCGAATTTTAACTACGCAGCACAAGAAATCCAACACCTAATCATCCATAATCCAATTACGCAAAATACCATCATCTAGAACCATCGTTTAATATATATAAATGAGTGTGCGCGAGGAGTCTAAACTCTTCGAGTCCTATATCCTGTTATGGAATTTCGCGCGAGCCTTCTATTCATTGGTCAACTAACACAAAATTGTATTCTATTCAACCAAGGTTTGTCCCAATTACTTCATGATCACTAGGTTGTGTGTTTCCCAACCCTGACACTACTTAAGTTTTCATGATATCTTATGTTACATAAAAAGAGATAGAGAGAAGTATTTACATTTTAAATTCGTTGACTAAAACATATTCAGTAAAGAAAATATTTAATGAACTTTAACATGACAAGAGAAGTATTTACATTTTAAATTCGTTGACTAAAACATATTCACTAAAGAAAATATTTAATGAACTTTAACATGACAACTTAGCCATAAGAGCAATTATATTGCTTCATTTAAATTATTACCTTCTGTGATAATTATCTCGACAACAAGCATTAATCATTTAAGAAATGCACTATCTAAGACTAAAATGCCCTAAAGGTTGTGTAGAGCCCAAGGTTTAAAGAGGAAGCACATAAAAATTAGGCCCCACGGCCCAACTAACTACTTTCAGTAGAGCTATAAGTTAGTAGGGAAATATCTTTTGTCACGTTTAACCCAAATTCTTGTGATGCAAAAATCCTTCATTACAAACAAGGAAACAACTTATTATTAGTATTATATTCAATTTAAATCTAGAGACTTAAGAAATCCTTAATTAAACTTATAAACGTTGTACCGTGTAAGAATAAGGCCTTGTAGAGATTAACCCTCTTCTTCAAATGCGGAGCCGAAGCTCCTATCAAGGGAAACTACCTTTCTCCCCTTTAAAGCTTCACGCACCAAAACTTTAGAGTAAGATTTAACTAGTTGGGAAAGGGATCAAGCAAGGACCAATGACATGGATTATCCTTGGTAATATACGGCTTACAAGTGATAATTATCTCGAACAAACAAACTGATTTTAAAATTTAACACAAAGGATTTCATAAGCAAGAAAAATTAAGGAGACTTGAGTGGAAGCGAGTTCCATTAAGGACATGGTACCATGGTACCATGCGGTTCCTTTTAAATACGACCGTCAAGGTCATCCTGGGCGCAAACCGTCAACGGGAAACGAAACCCTAAGATTTCTTCTGCGAGATGAACATGAACACAGTAAACTGGCGAAGGTTTCTTCAACGAAAAATTTACCTTTGCGCAGACCAGTAGTCCCGTGGAAGAGTGAGGAAGGAGGGTTCGGGGAGGTGAGTCAGGTTCATCAGTCGGTGCGGGAAGGTTGAAAACCATCACAAGGATCCTATGGAGAACAACGCTCAGCCAGGTTAATCGTAAAGGCAAAAGAAAGATTGCCAGGACGGTGAGATAACCGTTCGATGCCCAACGGAAATTATGCTAGCAGAAGTCCGTCAGAAGGTGGGAAGGATTCGATTTCTCACGAGATGACATGTCGTATCTCCTGCCGAGAATTAAGGGAGTATCTAGAGACTAGAAAAAGGGTGTTCAGTGAGGTAACACCCGAACTGCTAGCTGTGTGAGTAAAGAAGGGTCGGCCAGCTAAAACAGGCGAAGTGGGAAGCACGCCAATCCGTGGCTCACGGGAGACCCAAGCTAACGCGACCATGCAAGGCACTCAACGCCAAGCCAGCACACAGGAGGAAAGGGCCCGAGGTAAGTCCTTGCACCTCGATTTTAACAGGCGCTTACAGAGTTAGCTGAGGCAGTGACAACACCACCGAGGCACAGGTATCTGTTCTAGCTATTCGCCTCACTAATCCCATCAATCTAAATCTAAGAAAAACTCTGGGGCTGACTTCCCAACACTCAGAGGCATTGGAATCTACGAAGGGGTTCCTGCGGGTGCTTAAACCAGAGATATCATCCATCTAAGTCGTGAGCACAAAAATTCCAAATTCGTCGCGTAGTGGATCCATCTGAGATCTTAGCCTGACAACATTAACTCTACCAGGCTCGGTGAATCGGGAGTACCGATGGGACCTGTCGCTAACTACCCACAAAGATTCAAGTAATACCTCGCCGGAAGGCCAATTGCCATTGTAGGAAAAGGGGCTCATCCCGCATAAATTTTTTTCACGTTAGACGCAAGCCTACTATGGCAGCGAAGGGATTTGGTGTTAAGGGTAATATTGATCCGCTATCAAGAATTCCTTGTACTGATAATCTGGCCCATATGTCCGAACAAACACTACACTGGCCGCACACCCAAATCTAAATTCTAGATAGATCACCAGAAGAGACAGATAACCAGAAATTTCAACAATTAAAAGAAAATTCTAGAGAATCCCTTCACATAGCGCAAATAGAAACAGAGATTAAATATGAAAAATTAAATCCCCTTTTATCACACTTTTCTGATCAGATAAGGACTACATAAATACCATCATTCTCTAAAACATGGCATAACAAAAGTGTAAAAAAAAAAACTTGAGAAATCATCCAGAAATTCCAAATAAATTTCTGGAAACCCACCAGAAAGATGGAAACCCACCTTCTAGATTCACTACCAAGAAGGAACATATTCATTAATTTGAATTACAGAGTCTCGGCGAAATTCTTCAAGATACATACATAATCAAATATTAATAAAATTACGAGCTCAGGGATTGAATTACAATAACCGGCGACAATGAGGCGAAGATGTTCTCCCACAATTTGCGCTCCGTCCAACTTCTGTTTGCTAATCGCTGAGACCTCGCAGCCAACGCTAGGTGTACTCTTCTTCCCCCTGAGACCCCCGAGCTGCAAAGGGGCCACACAGACAAATCCAGTGACTAATCTAGTACCCAGCTCGCCTCGCAAGGTCAAGCTACCACTCTCTATTCAAGCTGGGTATCCAAACTCCCACAAGAAAAATCAGTAAAAAGAATTCGACAGCGTAACCTTAAGCCTGTCAGTCATGTCCATTCTCCTCCTCCGTCCACTCTTTTATAGAGTTTTCTTAGTGACTTGTTGCCAAAACGCACATTAAATTATTTTAATTAAAAATTAATTAGGAAAATTCTCCCCCATACACTTGTCACCCGATCCATTAGTTGCACCATAAAGTTTTTTAATTAATTAATTTTATTTGCCAATTTCTCTCACCCACTTAAAAACATTCCTAAAAATGTTCCTCGATGTTCCTTTATTCCCTCACATTCTCTTAATCACTGAAGTCTTTCTTAAAGCTTAGTTGAATTCAAAAAAGGAAACTTCCCTAGACTAGATTCCCTCTTATGTTCCACATTCCTTTTGTAATTAAGTTTCCCCTTTTGTCTAAGTTCAAAATTAGCAAGTTTGCACATAAAAACAATTAATATTTTAATTAATTTAATCCTCTATTATTTGTTTTTTAAATTAAATTTTTACGCCACTTCCTTCATCCGCCTCTTTATTACTTGCTCAATTAATTTTTTAGTTCTCATGTCCTACTTAGACCTAGGATTTAAATTCAACTAGGCTCAGTAAAATTGTTTTTCAGGGAAATTTTATAATTTTTTAACTTTACTCATGCAACAATTATTTTAAGGTTGACAAGGTTAAATGAGATATTGTTTTCTAGGTACATAAGTTCATTGACTCACCAGTGTTAGAATAGTGACATTCCCTTCAAGACGCACTACGTGCTCCAACGGTGCCACTTGTCGACATTTCATGTTTCATTTATGCGACGTGCCCTTCAAGACACACTACATGCTCCAAGGGTGCCACTCTCATTTTGAATGATTTGGTAGACGTCCACCCTTGGAGTCAATAGTCTGTCAGATGACCTTGTGGGAGACTAAGGGCCTCTAAGGAATAACGACCGTGACTTATTACACACCCCTTATAATCATCGTGAGAGACTGTCACAGTCTTTCCTCACGACATCTTGGATCTCTTGAACTAGGTAATCGTTAACCTACAGTTGGAGCCACGTCGAGAGTGATAGTAGACTATGACAAGGCTGCTTCCACACCTCTCCCTCAATATTTTTTATTGTCATACCTGAACCCTTTACTCCAAATGTGATTCTGGTTAGAAATCTATCGTCAGCCTGCATCCATCAACGAAACATGTCAGTGATCCAAAATCAACATCATAATATACTAGTCATATGTCACATATGCAAACAAAAACATTCAAAATATAAAATTTCACTCCCTGACTTGATCTGGAGTCCAAGGAGGTCCATTGATGCCATTGATGCCATTGATTCCATCGACATCCTCAATTGGTACATAGTCCTACACACTCAAGAAGAACCAATCAATAGAACCTGTCGATACAAATATAATAAAACACATATCATTACATCACAACATCATCAAAATCCACAAGCAAAACAATCAAACATATAATGAACCGGGTCACTTTCATGCAAGTGTCCTCAAATAATAAGTCCAATCATGTGTGAATAAGAGAAGGATGTTACATACACCCCCTCTTGGTTTAAACTTTGTCCCAAAGTTTCACAGTATATAAGTCTAAAAATAAAATATCTCACAATATCTATGTGTCTAGCTATCAAACAAAAATGGGAACTGTTGACACATATCATATGCGTCCTCCCAGGTAGTTGAGTGTGGACTATATTGTCCTACTAGAACTTGACCTGATCGACAGTTCAACGCTGTAGCTATTGAATGTGATGGTCCAGAAAGTGGATTGGTTCCACCATGAGAATACCCTCGCCCAACATCCGCCAAGAACTCAGTCAATCTCATGTGTAGGATCATTGAACTAAAGTCGCACACATATACAAGACAAATATCATGCAACTCCTCAAAGAATGAGGCATGGCTAGCCGTTAGGCCATCCATAATTATGGTCGACATAATGCGCATCGACAACCCTTCTACCGATCATGCACTTCTTCCATCCCCTTTCGTATCATTTGTAATTGTTCCTTCAATCTTGCATTGATTCTGGTCCTACGAGGACCCCATCCTTGAGTTGATCCCAACTCAAATGCATTTGACACAGTTTCCCATAAAGAAACTCAAATGGTACCATCGTAATGGTGCTTTGATGGTTGTTGTTGCACACAAACTTAGCCAAGAATCATAACTATTCCCAAAGTTTTTGTTGGTCCAACACACACATGCACAACACAACCTTCACAAATTGGTTTGTTCCTTCCATCATCCTGTCTATCTCAAGGACATGTTCTACTAAAGTTCAGTGGTGTTCCTAAGGCCTCTTGGGAAACTTGTCCAAAATTGTCTTGCAAACACCAAATCCCTTATCAGATACGATTCCTTTGGTACATTTGGAAGTCTCAAATCTTGGTGATATAAAAGCTAGCTATACCTAGCACATGATGCGTCATATGCACAAGGAAAAAATGTGAACTCTTCATTAGAGTGTCAATTGTCACAACAATTAGGTCATGCCTCCATGCCATCAGTGGAAATTCAATAGTGAAGTCCTTCGAAATGACCTCCCATGTTGATTCTGGAATAGTGTTTGGTCGTAGCAATCTTGTCGGATGTCTATGTTAAACCTTCACCTTCTAACCTTTTAGACATCTCCCCACACAGTTGACGATGTTCGCCTTTATCCCTTCTAGAAGAATAAGGGCTTAAGTTCAGTCCTCATATTCATGACTCCTAGATGAGACATGTAAGTTGCTTTATGAGCTTTGTATAACATCAAAACTTCTTAATTCGTCATTGGGATGTAAGTAAATCCAATTATTATATCTCAAATATTTGTCGTTGTCCACAATATATCCCTCAATTTTGGTACCAACAAGGTGTCTTGCCCAAAAAAATTCTTACCCTCTTTATACCCGTCAGCGTCATGTTGTAGTTAGAATCTTTTCACGTAAATTCATTTGAAGAGGTATCACTGAAAATACGTGTGGTCTCCGACTCAACGCATCCACCACTCTGTTCATTATCCCTTTTAAGTAGGAAATCTCAAATCGTAATCGATAAGTAGTTCTAACCAATGCCCTTGCTATGCATTCAAGTAATTTGTGTAAAAAGGTGATGTAAACCACAATGGTCCATATTTAGTTTGAATTTCCATCCAATCAGGTAGTGTCTTCGCACCCTCAGGGCATACACGAGTGCTAAAAACTCCAAATTGTGTGTCGTGTAGTTCTCCTCATGCTTATCTAACTTCCTCGATATATAATCGATCACTTGACCATATTGCCTCGGACTCTGTCTAAGCCTTCATGGATGCACCATTGCATACCAAGAATCCCTTATCCACGCCAGGGACTTTTAGTATTGGCGTCATCGTCAAAAGCTGCTTGAGCCTTCAAAATGTTTCTGCGCATTTCTTGGTCCAACAAACTTCTTGCTCTTCTTCTGCAATTCCTTAATCGGATTTGCTATCTTCTAAGAACCCTCAACGAACTATCGATAATATCCCGCTAAACCCATAAAGCTACTCACTTCAGGGACTTCCATCGGCATAGGCCACTCCACAATATTCTTTACCTTCGCTAGATACACAACGATGCCTTCGTCGGAGATAACATTCCCTAAGCAATGAATCCTTGATATCTTTACGACCACTTCCCGTAATTTTTCTCTCACAACACTGTACTACCAAGCATAAAATTTCATCTTGATATTCTATCATCTGAGAAATATTAAATGTCATCAAGGAATACTCGACAGTAGTCAAGAAGAGTCCCCATGACCCATCCTTCTTCCATATGAAATTAATAGGAGTACTCCAAGGAGATACAGTTGGACGTATAAGTCCTAGGTCTAGCAACTCCTTCAGTTGCACTTTCAACTCCTGTAACTCATGGGTCAACATCTGATAAGACTTTCTTTCCATTGGTTCAGCTCTAGGATTTAGTTCGATGGTAAATTCCGTCTTCGCTTCGGGTGACACACCTGGTAATTCTTCTGGGAATCATGTCCGCAAAATCTCTTACTATCAGAAGGTCTTCTAATCCTTCCGCCATGCCCTTAACATTCGACGCTAAGTATGCATATAACTTTCATCCTTACACGTGCTCTTTTGTATATGTAGGGAAGAAATGAACCTCGGGGATACTCCCCACTTTCTTCCTACAAACACACTTCTCTGTCCTTCATTGTCGGCCTAATACAACTGCCTCATCTTACCGTTGAGTATCACATCATGTGATTCCCACCAATCCGTACTGATCATGTCGTCATAAGATCTTAAGATCGTGACGTAGGTAAAACTATCCCCAGGTTCAACCGATAGTTCATATCCCTTCCTCCAACCATTTGGTTGGTACCCAAAGCCACATCGACAAATCTAAACTTGTCTTGGCGAATCCCTTACCCAAATCCCTTCAGCACGGTACTAGAATTAGATCTCTCTGTAGTTCCAAGGTCTAACAAATACTGAAAGTTCGGTTGGCGCTGGCACTTGACACCTCAAGCATAGTGGATAGTGCTCAACCAGGTGGTTATTTACTGCAGTCATGAATCCTATGGGCCTTTCCCATCATCGCCATAGTAGTGTGTCATGTTGACTCGGTCGCTCCATCCCTTTCAACCGAACATACTCGTCGGTAAGGTGACTCTCCACATGTCCAACGCCCACCTATGGTATAGTAATCACGTCCCTAGACTAGAATTTGTTGGCCCACCAGCCTAATTTCCAAGTCTATTCTGCAGATAAGCCTAAACAACGGTTTCTAGCGGTGTTGCCATGGATGCGGTGGTCCCTTGTAGGGAGACCTCTCCTGAGGAACCTATTGTCAAGGTGTCATGAACAAGGGTACTATAGAAATATCTTGATACCAAGAGATATAGTTTGGATGACGTTTGATGCTATTGCGCACCAGATGTTCTCAGTCCAGACGGTCGTGTAGGAGTCCTACCTAGACTCCCGCAGTCAAATATTCCTTATCTAAGAGGCCTGTTGGACTGCATTGTGCAACGTCCAAGGAATTTAGATCCTGAACTTCCCACGAAAGCTGGAGTTAAGGCCTGTCATGAACTTATTGATCTATAGGTTCTTCGTGTTTAGATGCAGGGCATACCAAAGTAGCTCGATAAATCTGGTCTCATAATCCGGCACCATACGAGCACCCTGTGGTAAGGCACTGAACTCATCGAGATGGCGCTCAATGAATTCCTCTGACAATTTCTTCTCCCAGAACCATTCCTTGAACCATTCCCCTAACATGGCTTCAACGGTCAAGTTTAGATGAGGTAGGAGCATTTTCCTCCATTGAAGAGCGCTCCCCTTTAGTTGAAGAATCCCTATGTAGACCTTCGTGTTGTACGTCGAAATTGTGAAGCACAAAGCACATCGCCTAGCTCTCCAGCCATGCCTCGAAGGTTGAGCCATTCATGGCACTCGTGGACTCAGGAACTTAACCCTCTCAAGTTTTCCGTGAAAACTACTAGTACTGGCTAGGGTGCGTTGTGGACACTCAAGGGTACAAGTGCCCTGGCCTTATCTCATCATAGACGGTTAGTCAAGGCCTTTAACATTTCCCTGGAAGGACCATGTCAGACCCAACGCATCTCACATGGCAATCCGCTCATTCTCAAAACTTGTTCTTCTCCTTGGGGGGTTGGACACCTCTGGCGCGGGTGCTACTAGAGGCATCATGCCTCCTCCCCTAGCACCATGTCATGAATCTCTACGGCGTTCTCTAACTGTGATTACCCCAAGGACAGGTTAATCATTCAATTAATGCTGAGTATAAATCAAGGACTTAATTCAGTGGAAAGTGTGGCTATCCACAGTCCCAGGGTTGAACCTGCTCTGATACCATATGTAACGAACCCGTCGTTACGACAAAAGCAACGTACAACATGAAAACCCTTTGGTATTTTTTTTGTTTCATTAGGAAATTAAACTTCATAATAATTAGTAGCATCATCGACAAATTAATCACATAAATTTAACAAACACAAACAATCTATCACAACACCTAGTAGACCATAATAAATCCGAGGCACAAGCAATGCCAGTTATTCTTGAGGTGCAAGGCCTCGTCGCTAAAATGTAGTCTTCTAACATAGATAAATTTCGATGAGCACTAGAAGACTAATATCTAAGACATTCATTTATTACTTAAAATCCATTGCGCAAGAAGTCATAAATTCTAAACTATCATGTATGACATAAGAACCAATGCACAAGCAGTCTAAGTACTCGATCTATGAGCAACCCATCAATCCGAGGTCGCAAGTATGAACCACTTTATCTGTCATCACTCAATAATTAATCCTCGCGCAAGGTTAAAATAATTACATAACCAACCACATAACACAATAATCATGCGTAATTAATCGACTTTAATTTAAATTTGGAGCGCAAGATCAACATCTCTTTAAGGCAAGGAGCAAGGTAAACATCAAATTTTAACTATGCAACCCAAGAAATCCAACACCTAATCATCCATAATCCAATTACAAAAGTCCATCATCTACAACCATCGTTTAATATATATAAATGAGTGCACGCAAGGAGTCTAAACTCATTGAGTCCTATATCCCGTTCTGGAATTGCGCGCGAGCCTTCTTATCATTGGTCAGCTAACAAATTTTTTTATTTTATTCAATCAAGGTCTGTCCCAATTGCTTCATGATCACTAAGTTGTGTGTTTCCCAACCCCGTCAGTACTTAAGTTGTCATGATATCTTATCTTACATAAAAAGAGATAGAGAGAAGTATTTACATTTTAAATTCGTTGACTAAAACATATTAAGAAAATATTTAATGAACTTTAACGTGACAACTTAGCCATAAGCGCAATTATAGTGCTTCCTTTAAATTATTACATTGTGTGATGATTTTCTCGACATCAGGGATTAATCATCTAACAAATGAACTATCTAACACTAAAATGCCCTAAAGGTTGTGTAGAGCCCAGGGTTTAAAGAGGAAGCGCATAACAATTAGACCCCACTACCCAACTAACTACTTTCAGTAGAGTTGTAACTTAGTAGGGAAATCTCTTCTGTCACGTTTAACCCAACTTCTTGTGATGCAAAAATACTTCATTACAATCAAGGAAACAACTTATTATTAGTATTATATTCAATTTGAATCTAGAGACTTAAGAAATCCTTAATTAAACTTATAAACGTTGTACCCTTTAACAATTCTAGAATAAGGCCTTGTAGATATTAACGCTCTTCTTCAAATGCGGAACCGGAGCTCCTATCAAGGGAAACTGCCTTACCACTAATGTGGATTATCCTTGTTATTATACGCCTTACAACTGACAATTATCTCGAACAAACAAACTAATTTTAAAATTTAACACTAAGGCTTTCATAAGAAAGAAAAATTAAGGATACTTGAATGGAAGCGAGTTCCATTAAGGACATGCTAAGGTAACAACCCAAGGATTCGACTCCTTTTAAATACGACCTCTTCAACGACTGTCGACATCCTGGGCGCAAACCATCAAAGGGAAACAGAACCCTAAGATTTCTTCTGTGAGATGAACACAGGAAACTGTCGAAGGTTTCTTCACCGAAAAATTTAACCTTTTTGTAGACCAGTAGTCCCGTGGAAGAGTGAGGAAGGAGGGTTCGGGGAGGTGAGTCAGTTTCATCAGTGGGTGCGGGAAGGCTGAAAACCATCACAAGGATCCTATGGAGAACAACGCTCAACCAACTAGTTCGTGAAGGAAAAACAAAGGTTGCTAGAACGGTAATATGGTCGTTCGATGCCCAACGAAAATTATGCTAGCAGAAGTCCGTCAGAAAGTGGGAAGGATTCTCTTTCTCACGAGATCACAGGTCGTATCAACTGCCGAGGATTAAGGGAGTATACAGAGACTAGAAAAAGGGTGGTCATTGAGGTAACACCCGAATTGTTAGATACGTGAGTAAAGAAGGGTCGGCCAACTAAAACAAGTGAAGTGCAGAGGAGGGAAGGGCCCGAGGTAAGTCCTTGCACCTCAATTTTACCAGGCGCTTACAGAGTTAGTTGATGCAGTGATAACATCGTCGAGTCACAAATATCTGGTCTAGCTATTCGTCTCACTACTCCCATCAATCTAAATGCTTGCCCAACACGTGGGCAGAGGCATTGGAATCTACAAAGGGATTCCCGCGGGTGGTTAAACCAGAGATATCATACCAAAATTCCCAATTCGTCGTGTAGTGGCTCCATCTGAGAGCTTTGCCTGGCAGCGTTAACTCGCCCAGGCTCGGTGAATCGGGAGTACCGATGGGAGATGTCGCTAACTACCCACAGAGATTCAAGCAATACCTAGGCGGAAGGCCAACTTCCCGCGTAGGAAAAGGGGCTCATCCCACTTAAAAAAAATTTAACGTTAGACGCAAGCCTACTATGGAAGCCAAGGGATTTGGTGTTAAGGGTAATACTGATCCGGTATCAAGAATTCCTTCTACTGATATGTCAAGGGAGGATACAATGAACGCACATAGCTTACAACTTGGATGCGCCTGCGAAATGAGCAAGAATATGGACCATATGTCCAAACAAACACTAACTGGCCGCACACCCAAATCTAAATTCTAGATCAGCAAAAGAGACAGATAACCAGAAATTTCAACAATTAAAAGCAAATTCTAGAGAATCTCTTCACAGAGCGCAAATAGACGGGACTCTCCAGAATCCCTTCACAATAGAAGGGATTTTCTAGAATATATGAATCCCTTCACTATTGCGTCTTGAAGGGAATGAAGGAAAGTTCTCTAGAGTATATTCCCTCCTATGTTTCACATTCTTTTTGTAATTAAGTTTTTTTTTTTTGTCCAAGTTCAAAATTAGCAAGTTTGCACATAATAACAATTAATCTTTTAATTAATTTAATCTTCCACTATTTTTTTTAAATTAAATTTTTACACCACTTCCTTCATCCCCCTTATTACTTGCTCAATTAATTTTTTAGCTCTTATGTTCTACCTAGATCTAAGATTTAAATTTAACTAGGTTGAGTAAAATTGTTTTTAAGGGAAATTTTATAATTTTTAAACTTTACTCATGCAACAATTGTCTTAAGGCTGATCAGGTTAAATGAGATATTGTTTTCTAGGTACCTAGGTTCATTGACTCACGAGTGTTAGAACTGCAACGTGCCCTTCAAGATGCACTATGTGATCCAAGGGTGTCAATCGCCTGTATTTCATGTTTAATTTATGTGACGTGCCCTTCAAGACGCACTACGTGCTCCAAGGGTTCCACTCACCTTTTAACTGATTCATATAGAAGTCCTCCCTTGGAGTCAATACTTTGTCGGCTGACCTTGTGGGAGACTAAGGGCCTCTAAGGAATAAGGACCCTGTCGTATTGCGTGCCCCTTAGAATCATAGTGAGCGACTGTCACAATCTTCCTTCATAGCATCGTGGATCTCTTAAACTAGGTAATCATTAACCTACAGTTTGAGCCACGACGAGAGTGCTAGTAGGTTGTGGCAGGATGCTTCCACACCTCTTCATCAATATCTATGGTTGTCGTGCATGACCCCTTTACTCTAAATGTGAGTCTAGTTAAAAAGCTATCGTCATCCTGCATCCATCAACGAAACATGTCAGTGATCCAAAATCAAAATCATAATATACCAGTCATATGTCACATATGAAATATCAAAAAAAACTCAAACCATAACAGTCCACTCCCTGACTCGATCCAGAGTCCAAGGAGGTCCATCGATGCCTTCAACATCCTCAATCAGTCCAGAGTCTTACACACCAATCAATAACACATGTCGATACAAATATAATAAAATATGTATCATCACATCACAACATCATCAAAATCCACAAGAGAAACAATCAATTATATAATGAATCGGATCACTTGCATGCAAGTGTCCTCAAAGAATAAGTCCAATCAGATGTGCGCAAGAGTGAGATGTTACAAAGATACAATGAATGGAGAAGGAACCTAGAGAAAGAAACAATTGCATACAAGTCCACTCAATTTGCAATGAGAAGTTCTTCCCTTTCCATATATTTCCGTGGAAAAGTTTCTCATGTTCTTCAAGAATACTTCAGACAATGCAAATAAAAATTTAATTATGTTTGATAGTGCTTGTGAAATTTTTAATGCAGAGGAAAATGATGTCACATGTCGCTTGTTTATCTTAACTCTTAAGGAAAATTCTAGTGAATTGTTTTATTCATTATTGCTCAAAACCATCAATAGTTGGGATGTATTAGAAAATTTATTCGTCGAGAAATAGTTTCCAAGAAAATATTCATATTCCTTTTTTTTTGAAATTGTTTTAAATACATATGAATAACGAAGAGACAATCAAAGATTTAAGTTTTAGATTTATGAAATTTATTCATGAGATTCTTCAAGAAATGTTTCCAAATGATGTCATCATTTTTTAGTTGTTATGAAAATGCCTTGCTCATAAATTTGATATTTCTATTGAAGCACGAAGGAAATTGTACCTGGAAAGAGTTAATGCAACACGCTTAAGTCATTGAAAGAAATGTCCATGAAGTCGGTGGTAATTTTGATGAAAGACATGGTAATTTTTTCCATCTTCTTCTTGAGAATGAAAAGGATAACTTTAATGTTTCAAATCAAAAAAAATGTCATACTCTTCATGCTAGATTGGAGGGAAACTTTGACCTCTCATGTGTTCAATTTGAGAGTAATAATCATGATGAAAATTTTGCAGAAGATTCTCAAATGGCACAACCAGTTTATATCAATCCACAAGAACAATGCCTACATTGGATGAAAAACAATAATGGTAAGTGTCATCACTTTATATCAAACTTTTATCATGTTGATTTCTCATTTGAAACAAAGTTTAATGAAGAAGATATCCTCCAAGCATCAAAACAAAGGCATTTTCAACAAGAAGATCCATGGGTGATATGTGTTATTTTTGAAGAAATTGAAGTTGTTGATGAACAAAAAAAGAAATCCTTATAGTTCCCTACAAATGTTTGAAACAACAATTCATATTTTCAACTTCACCATGGAAACACAATCATTGTATAGAGAAAGAATGCATTCAAGACATTGTTAACGAATCAACAATATTAAATGTTTTCAGTAATAAGGAGAAATATGAATGTATTCTCAGATTGGAAACTCCTCATCCAATCAAATACAACAACATTCACAAGAAACTAGGTATTGATTTCATTGAGTCATGTTTCTAGAGCATTGTTGGCCAAGCAATGCACCCATATTTTGATTACATCTCATTTATCTTTTCCTTAGCACACTTTGGACATGCCCTCCACTCTTTGGTACTAGCCTCAATATGTTCCCCAGTTCTCGAGTTCATTCCACAAATAAAATGTATGCTTGAATGGCTCCATTGGAAATATAATTATACTTGAAAAGTGCCCCTTTACTTCATGTAGAATAGGGTAGGTAGATCTTCTTTGTATATAATTTTTTTGCTTCAGTCCAAGTTTTGCACAATAAAGAAATTGTTAGACAAAGATAATACTTAAACATGACTCCATGTTTCAATGGACAAAAAATTACAAGAATTTATTCTAAAGATGACTCTACATCCTAATGAAGAAAGTAGTTGACCAGGATTTTGGATTCTCAGCAACCCACAAGGGGTCATTATCCTGCAGTTGGAGCCAGTTGTTGATAAAAAAAATGATCACCTTAATTTCCTTCTCTTGGAATAACATGGATTCAAAATCTAAGTCCATATGCTCAATATATCCATATTTTTGTCTAGCATCCCATAGAGTGCTTCTTTCATGTGAAGAAAAGGTATTTTTTCTTGGAACCACACTTATGTTCTTGGGATTCTTGGAACTATGCTTATTTTCTTGGAACTAAACTCAAGTATGAGATAATTTTTCATCCCATACTTATTCTCTTAAAACTTCTCTTATTCTCCTATTCACCATACTTCCTTCCTACACTTAGAATTTTTTCCACTCTTCCTCTACTCTATACAACTCTTCCACATTCACACTTAGAAATGTTTTCACTCCCCCTCACTCCTCTCTTATTTATATTATAAAATCCTCTCCTACAGTTAATCATTTTTTTTATTTCCCTTTCCCCTCCTTATCCCTCCATACTCCTCTCTCCTCACTTCACCTCACCCCTAGTCCCATACTCAGATTTTTTTTGTGTTTCTCCCTTCCTCCTCACCTCTACGGGTTCACCTCACCTTTGATCCATGACCTCACCTATGATAACCATTATATCCCCTCCCCCCTTAGGTTCATACACCACCTCCAATCCATGCTCACACCTCTGATAACCGACCCTTATTCCTCTATCCTATATCAATCCTACCTCACTCCCCTCTCATTCTATTTCCCCTCTCCCCCTTCCTTAAAATTTTTTTTAAGTCCCTTTCCCTTTAATAATTAACCTTTCACTTAATGACATGTGGCATACATGGCATCAAATTACACCAAGAAATGTGGCAAATAATGACACTATAACATATGGAGATGATGTGGATGTTGAATCACTTTTGACTAGGCATTGACTAAGCACTTAGTGGATGGTAACTTGGCTATCAAAATTTTATTAAAGTCATGAATTTCCTAAGGGTCGATCCCTATAGTTTCCTTTTACTTCATATAAGTCATATAAATCCATTTACTATATAAATACTTCACTATCAAATCCCACAATTCATGTGGGATGGAGATTTTTTTAAAAGAAGTCGAATTTAAATGGAGGGCCAAGATTGACACACAAAATTGATGGACAATGGTCGAGCCTCCGATTTCCCGAGATGGTATCTTGATCTCTCAACCTCTGTTTTTAGAAAACTATACCTCATTTGAAAGATAATTCGATGAGGAGTATGATGGAACAATTTTCAAGAGGTGAAATAGGCCATAAATATCTCATAAATGTAAATAACAATAACCTATGTTTTCATGGTTTGTTGATAAATCTGCTTGGAACCTCGCCTTCCCGAGCTTATAACTACAGATCTAGAACTCCAAATTATGATTAAGAGGACTCATTGGAAAAAATGGATGATGAATATTGCATATGAAATGGTTTCCATGGCTGAAGGGTCAAATCTCTTGCTCAAAAAATTAAAATAAAATCCACTTTTAAAAAGGGAATGCAGTTAAAAGTTTTGAAAATAAAAGTTTATTTAATGAGTTTTATTAAAGATTAAATAGACCCCACTAAAAGGAATAAATTCCAATGGCTTAATTCTATTAATGAGGCTTCAATGAGGTATTAATTAAAGTGGTTACTCTAAGGAGGAAGTGTGTGGAAACTAATTCAAGAAACTTTCCTTGACTAATTCAGGACGTTTTGGGAGAATATTTTAAAAAGAAAAGAGAAGACATCATCAAGGGTTGGAAGCCACATGTTTCCATAGTGATGAAGAGTATGCAGGAAAAAAAGTTCTATATTTCTAAGATTATTTGAATTTTCCTGCTCAAATTTTTATCTTCTTATACTTTCTTCTTTTATGTTTCCTTCCCTCAAATATTTCATGTATTTTTAGAAAAAAAAAAAAGATGATTTGGATCAATTAGAGACCATATTAAACCATACTCCAAAACTAAAATGGTGGTTTGAATTTTTAATTATGATTAATCCATATTCAAAAATATTCGAAAAGCCTCTTTTTCTTTATATCAACATTACAAGGGAGAGTTGCATAGTAATTAGTTCCTATTTTCATTCAAATTTATGTTCACGTACAACTAAATTCTATCAAATACCATTCTTCCTTCTTCAAATAAAGGTTGAGTATAATGATAGTTATCCATTCAAGGTTGTATGCACTATTTGTACTCATAGAAGAATAAGAATTATTAAATATTGCAATGATTGAGAAATATGTGATTCAAATGATTGAGATATATGTGATTGAAATGATTGAGATAGTCTTTGTCACATTCTTTTCCCATATCTACAACAAAAAAAACATGTTCTATTGGACATTTTCTAGCAATTATCCTTCTATAAAATATCAAGAGAGAAAATTTCATAAAAATGTTAGAGGAATTTTCTCAATCGAGTTATGGAATCCAATATGCTCAATTTTGTTAAGTAATAGAAAAACCACAATAACAGACAACAGCTTGAAAAAAAAGGATTTTGATTCATCCTCAACTCTTCTATTCATCCCATGATATCAATTTATAATATATGTAATTGACCACCTCTAGATATATATCTAACTAACAACTTATCATTGAATAATAACACTACATCATTAGTAGATTAGGATGAAAACTCATAAAAGGTGGTCTTAGGATTTGTGATTGTCTAGGGACTTAAAGTATAACATGCCCCCTCTCAATACAAGTCTAAATAGTTATACTAGTAAGGCAACATGAAATAGTGAAAAAATCGATTTCATATTTAATCTTAAATATAAAACTTTTCAACTAAGATTCAATGAAGATATTCTTGAAAAACATCCAATATGAATGTTGAATGGTTCATATGAAATGAGATTTGAAAGAGAGTATATTTTTTGAAGTGAATATCTTCCACATATTAACACTCTAATGGTAATTGGTGAACAAGTAGGATCACCATTATGCTATCATTGAACACGTCATTGAGCACATAGGATCATCAAATTTATATTTGAATTTAGAAACAATTAGGTGTTGATCAACATCTCAAAGAATAATTGATTTTATTGTACATGGCCTACTGAGGAGATTAGTTACCATGATAGAATTCCCAAATTGATTGATAGGACATAAAAAATTGAAGCTTGACTACTATCATTGGTATTCCCTAGGTCAAGTGCAAGGTGAAAAGATTGTTGAAGGTATCTAAGCTTAAGATTTTGGATTATTTTTTTCTGGTGGTTTCATGGTTGACCGCTAACCATTTTGACTTAAATAATGTGGTGGTTTTTGGTGGACCACTAACCATTTTGATTTCATGAATTTTCTCCCACCCTTGATTGTAAGAGGGTACCTTTCTCTTAGAATCATGTTTCAATTTAAAAGACATGTAGAATTGGGTCCTAATCATGCCTAAAATATTCATATGGAATAACTATTTGAAATCCATTTTCTTTTGTAATTACTACATACAAATATGTATTTACCTATGTTTCAAATATATGGTAGGACTTATGCAACTTCTTGAATTGTTGATTCCAACAACAAGAATTTATCCAACCATAATGATTTGTTTTCTTAACATTCTTATTCTTTTTTACCACAATTAAGACAAGTATGGAGATCAAAAGTATTAGGATATTTAAATCCTTAGGAGTTAGTTAAGATCAACTTGGTATAACGTGCCTTTAGGTAAAAGTGTGTTTCTTTAGTATGGATTAGTATGCATTTGTAGTTATGTAATATAGAGAAAAATGATATGTTTTAGACATTAAGTGATATAGTGTCTCATATTCTCCTTGATACTAATGTATATATTGATTTGTGTCTTACCACCAAATTGGTCCATGATCTCCATTTAAAGACCATGAAGGGTAATTTTATAAATATCGATTGTGAGAAACTCTTATGTACAAATATTTTTATTTTTCATTAATATGTTGCCTCAAGTGGTTGTGTTGGTTGGGGCCCTAGACTATTTCCCTCTTTGACCATTTTAAACACCTAATACACTAGTGTACTATTTTTTTATTTGATTATGTGAGTGGTTTATTAATGTTTTCATCATGAGGGGAAATAACCTATTTTTCTAATATGGATACCTTCTTCACCACTTTCACATCGAAGATTGTAAACCAACCCCTTCTCCCTTCTCATTTGGAGCCAAAGTTGCTTCAATCTATAATATTTTTGTATACATAAGGAGGTAGTATCAGGTACCTAGGGAGGTACCCAATGGGAATGTGGTTATGTATGATGGTGTATGGTGTAAAACTCTATTAAATAAGGCCCATGTAATAATCTAAACACAATAAAGGTGAGAAGGTTTACTAGAAGGTCCCACCTACTAGAATATTCCTTATCTACAATGTTCCTAGGAGATCAAGAGTGCTATATAAATAAGTGTAAGTAATGTATTCTAGCATAGTTAAGTATATTTTTATTTTAACAAGAAAGGATTGTTTGATGACTATACTCCTTCTGTAAGTAATAATATATGTTGTTACCCTGCCTTAAGGGTTTTTTCTATTTCTTGTGTTGAGTAGTTTATATGGATGATTTGAGTTATTTTTGAAATTATATTTCCATATTTATTGTGGAAGATAACATTTGGTATCATCGCTCTATTTTTGGTCAAATAAACAAATAAATTTTGGTTCTTTTTGTATATTTTTTCAAAGTAAAAAAGGGGGCAATGCATTTCAAATTCAATTGTGAAACGTTTTTAGTAGTATTTGTAGAAACAAATTAGATATTTGAATTCCTCTATGAAAAATACTCAATTTCAAAAAAGAATCATCCAAAGAGGACTATGGGAAGTTATGTTATCAACATTTTGAAATGAACCATTTTCAAGGTTATTTTGGAAAAATCCACACGATTTGAAAAGTAAGTTATTTATAAACCCTAGTTCTATTTTGTGGGTTTTGGAAAGCCAGTTGAATTTTAACAGGAAAGATGATGGTCCTAGTATTGAAGAATACATAGAAAAATAGAAAGTCATTTTGGGGAACCTCGTGGTCAGTTTTTTTATGGATGAATTTAGGGGATGATGCTAGCATATGGTGGAATGGAGTTAACTCTGAAGATTTTCATGCACTTTTAGATGAAGAAGTGATTCTAGACATGTAGTCCTAGAATGTGAAGAGGAATAAAAATGTCACCAGGGATTTATTTCCATATGGAAAATATATATTAAAGGTTCATGACTGTATTCATAAAGAAAAGTTCATTGTTTCTATTAACCCTAGTTTCCAACAAAATTTTATCAATGTTTAGTTGGTTAATAAATTGCAAGTTCCTACAAACAATATTCAAAGCGCATAGGTTAAGGGTGAAAATGTTCAAATTTTTAAATATTTGAAGCTATCCATGGACAAATATGTATTTCATTCTAATTTTTGTTCCATTTATATCCGTAAAGTGGATGTTTTTCATGCATATCCTTTGATGGCCACAATTGGTACAATGAATATTAATGTGGAAAAGAAGTTTGTGAAACATTGGTACACGAAAAATAAAATTACATTGTAGGATGTGTCTCTTAGTAATAAAGAAGGGCCCACAAGGGAAATCAAAGAAGTTCTTGTAGAATCTGAAGTTGAATACGAATTTGAAGATATGGAAGAAATTGTAGAAAATGCCCATGAATGAAATAATAAAGAAGCTAAGGATATAATTGACTCAACGGAAAATGGTATTGCAGAGTTGAAGAAAAAAGGATTGATTGCTAAAGATGTTGTATATCTCCATCCATACCATATAGAGAAACATTGGTCATCAATACAGGGGAGTGTGTATCAACACACTTATTATGAACCAACATTGCAATAGAAAGTAACCCAATCAAGAGGTGTGTGGAGGAAACAAACATTGCAGAATGATATCAGGATAGAGAAATAATATCATGGCACCAAAGACATGATAAGGATAAAGATTGGGGTGGAAAGACAAAAGTTGTACATCGTTCTCATTTAGCATTAGGATGGATGGATGGTCAAACTTGGTATTAGATCACTATATTTCTTAGTCAGTCATATTGTGTGTTATCTTCCCACATTTCTAGGATGAAACATGCAAAGGGGGTTGGAATGTATTATAACTAGGGAGCTACCCAATGGGGATGTCATTATGTATGATTATGTATGGAGGCCAATTATAGTAAATAAGTACCATGTAATAGCGTGAACACAACAAAGGTGAGAATGTTTACTAGAATGTTCCACCTACTAGAATATTCCTTCTCTGGAATGTTCCTAGGAGATAAAGAGTGCTATATACAGAAGTGTAAGCAATGTATTGGAACATAGTGAAGTATATTGTTATCATAAGAAGCAAGGATTGCTTGACGAGTTCATTCCTTCCATAAGGAATAATATATGGTTTTACCCTACCTCAAGGGTTTTCTCTATTTCTTGTTTTGAGTAGTTTATGTGGATGATTTGCATTTTTTCCAAAGTTGTATTTCCATATTTATTGTGGAACATAAAAAATATAGCTAAACGGTATGCCACTTTGTGTAGTCAATTAGTTGGTAACCTTTTGTATTTGGCTCATACCCTCCCCGATATTTACTTTGTCATTGTTCATGTTGGATGATATATGAAAACACCCCATGAGAGCCATTGGAAAGAAGAAAAAATGATAGTTTTGTATATCTAAGGTACAATTCAATTTGGGATACATTAGATTTTAAGGGGCATTCTTTTATTTTTCGGTGTCCTTGATTCCAATTGGGATAGTGACCCTGATGATGGAAAGTCCACTACTAGTTATTTTTTCATTCTTGAGTCAAACATGTGTATTGGGATTGTATGAAATGATAAGGTATTTCTCTTTCTTCAATAGAAGTAGAGTACCAATACATGGTTAATGCAATTCAATAATCCTTGTGGATTCGACAAATTCTTTTAGAGTTTGGATTCCAGTAATACCATATGACCACACTTTGGTACAAAAATTAGAGTGCTAGCAAGATAACCAAATATCCATTTCAACATCAGTGCAACAAACACATTGAGATACAAATACACTTCAAAAAAAATATCATTCATGATTGCATTCTTGAAGTACTCTTTTTCCCTACAGATGATAAAGTTATAGACATTTTCACAAAGATTCTTGTAGAAGCGAATCTTTCCAAACTTTAATCTACATTAGGAGTTCATAAATTTGTCATTAATGGGATATAGGATCTAATGCCTCATTATTTCTCCTATTGCATCACCTTTGTAAATCCATTGATCATATCCCATGTTGTTCTTAAGGGGTGATGTTAGGATATTTAGGCACTTAGGAGTTAGCTAAGATCAACTTGGTCTATTGTGCATTTCTAGGTAAAAGTTTGTTTCTTTAGTATGGATTAGTATTTATTTGTAGTTATGTAATCTGGCAATCATGATATGTTCTAGACACAAAGTGATCTGATCGTTCATATTCTCCTATATACTAATGGATATATTGATCCAACAATTAATGGTCGATTGATCAATGAAATATGTTTAAAGAGAATGGAGGGCCATTTGCTAAAGATTGATTGTGAGAAAATATTATGTACAATTGTTTTTCTTTTGCATTAATATATTACCTCAAGTGGATGCATTGGCTAGGGCTACAAATTGTTTCCCACTTTCATGGTTTTAACCACATAATACAATAGTGTAGTAATATTTGATATGGTTGTGTGATTATATTTTTAATGTGCTCATCCTATGTGGAAATACCATGTTTTTCAAACAAAAAAACCGATTCTCCATGTGACAAACTCAATGAAAATATTAGCACTTATCATTCTAGCATTGAACTAAAACAAGTGAAATGAAATTTTCTTGAAGGGGTTCTACATTGTAGAAGTGGATTGGCCTAGAATAGTTAGGAATATGAAAATTAACTTCCTTATCATATCCAAGTCCTATTCTACATTTTGTGACATTTTTCTTCCCAAGGTTTGATGATAAGATTGGAAAGATCATCTTGTACTTGATGTCCTTCCATGCATTCATGAAAAATTTCTTTTGTAATTTTAAAAGAAAATTCAAGTTTTCTTTAATTGATATTGTTTCTATTATCACTCTATGCTTATGCTTATACATCATATTCAACAATACATTACCTCATCAATTTACTTTATGATTCCATTTCATCACTAGTTAAGGAATCATCAATAAACAATTCCAAAGAGTAGGTATAGGTCCAGTCCAATAGATAAATAGAAAGTCGAGATAAGGAAACAACTCTACTACAGGAAAATAAATAAAATCGATGAGTTCCTTATATACATTCTATTATGTATATACATGGGATGTGTTTATCTGTTCATTAAAAGGAAAACACATATGGAGGTATTGATCCCATGAATCGATTAGGTTTTTGCATAATTGTGCATGACACCTAAGGTTGAAGAAAGTGGTTTTTCTTCAATTAATTAATATTAGGGGCTAGTTGGATTGGTTTGCTTGCTAGCGCTAACGATTAAACTATAGGTCATAATAATACATTTCTTATGTTTTGTTTCATGTGTAGCAACCATTAGGTCATTTAATATCATATCAGGTAGCATTAACCATTTTCTTTAGGTATTTTGTGTCACAAATTTCATCAACGCTTTGTATGAGGTCATTTCTTGCACATGTTGCATCAAACTTTTATATGAGGGCATTTTTTTGTGTGACCTTAACCTTTTGTGCGAGTTAATGCTCACTCGTACTCACTCTCTGAATTGATTTTTTTTTGTTAATTATATCCATTCATCCTCGGATCCATTATTTCAATGCTTCTATTTCAAATAATGCATTCAACGACATAGTCCATGGGACTCTTTACCAACCAATCTTTCTCTATTTAAATTCCATCGATAATGATGATATTATACTAGCACCACAATAGAACAAATGGATTTAACTCACAACCTACCACATGAATCTCAAAGGGAAGGTGTAGTTTGAGCATGTTCAAAGTCATTTCGGTTGTCCAAAATCTAGTCAATTGAATTTGTGAATTGAGAAAATAGGAGTACCAACATCTATTATACTCTACAATCCTTAAAGTTGTAAATGTTTCCTTTAACTTGATGATAATTCAAAAATGATATTATTTTCATGACTAATCTTCAATCAGGGTGGAGTATAAAATATGGGATATCTACATCACTTCAAGTTTCATGCTTTTTAATATTTCTCAATCACAAACATTGCTTAAATTGTCACGGTTACTTTATATTGCATCTAGAAAAATGAAACAAAAAATGTTATACTTGGGAAGTTCATTTCTTATTCCTCTTTTGGACTTATATATATTGAACTATTACTTCTCAAAAAAATCTGAGTTTGCATATTGACATTTCCACAATTTTGAACCTCACCTAACCTAGATCTATGAGTGAAGATACAATGCATACATGTTTCTCATTAAGTTTTAGAGTTTTAGTTTGGATATTTATTAAGAATCGGATTAAATTTCTTTAAGTGGACATGGTTGAGGATGCATATGATTTAAAAGAAAAACATATTCCTTTCATTAATGACATTTTGGAATTTACCACCCCTATCTACCTTACATTCATTTCAAAATACCTTGGGTGCTCTTTTAATCATCTACTACATTGTAAGAAAACAAGTCCAAATAAGGTTATTGATTTTCTCATCTCTAATGCTAAAACTATGATTTCTTTTTTATAAATTGGAGATAGCAATGACTAAAAAAGAGATGTTAATTATCACTTTCAATAAGATTTATATGTGAATCAACCAAATATTTCTTATCACTTGTGGAGATATGTTTGAAGGATCATGTATATACTCATGTCTAGTTGACATTGTAAGTAAATTGGAACCATATTCAAAGATTTGCTTAAAAACGGGATTGTATTGAAAACAATGCTCAACATGTTCTCAAGGATTTATTTGAAAAGTTGACTTTTCAATGACTGAAAATGAAGTCCACCCATCCAAATGTTAGTCCTCGACATCACACATGGCATCCCCGATTGATTTAATTCCATCACACACAAAATACAACCAAGTTTAGCATGGCATAATGAGATATAATGGGACATAATCAAGTATGTTGTGGCATAAGCTGGCATTAACATTATGTTTCCTTCCTTTCATCATAGCTATTAGCCCATACATAACATGTGAATCTGTATCTCACTCTATTTTTTTTTGCAAATGGACACACTTTCCAAGTTGATCAAGAAATTCGATGTAGTAATCCCTTGAGGAAGACAAATCTACAACTATTTTCTCTGTTTTCTCTATGGATTTGCAGTAAAGTAAGTTATCCCTTGTTGCTGCTACACAGCTTTGTAGCTTGATCTATAAAGTATTTATCACTTTCATGTCTATTTTATTTTTTTCAATATTCATGAAATTTGTTCGATCTTCATAGGAAGTCTCAATTCCATAAATCATGAATTCAACACGGATTAATATTTCTTTGTTGAAATTGTGAGGCTAACAATTTACTAATTAAAATATTATTATTATTTCATTTTGAAATCATCTTGATTTCCTTTAATGTTTCCATGAAAATTAAAGGTATGAAATATTTTGCAGGATCGTTCATGAAGGTAAATTATCCATCCAAAGAAAATTTAAAGGAAATTTCATTTTAATTTGAACTGATTAAATTAGAAGTTGTAAAAATTCTAATTTAAACAAGCATGTGATTATCATTGACTTAAGGAAAAAAAACATACTCTTCCTTCTACTTGAGTATCTCCGATTAAAATTCCAGTAAATTTTTGTTAAATTAAAGATTTGGAATAGAGATAAATCTTTGTAAATTTAAATACATTAAATTAAATATAGGAAAATATTTGAAAAATTAAAGCTACTAAGTCTAAATAAATAATAGAAAAAATAAATATTTGTGAAACTAATGGTTATTTGGAATATAGACAAATCTTTGTAAACTTAAGTAAATAATAGAAAAAATAAATATTTGTGAAACTAATGGTTATTTGGAATATAGACAAATCTTTGTAAACTTAAATACATGAAAATAGTTGGAAAATTAAAGCTACTAAGTCTAGGTAAATCATTGAAAAAGTAAATATTTGTGAAACTAATGGTTATGAGTATTGAAAAAGTAAATATTTGTGAAACTAATGGTTATGAGTATTGGTAAATGTTTACAAAATTAAAGCTTTTAAATGCAGTAAAATATCTATGAAAATTAAAGCTACTAAGTCTAGGTAAATCATTGAAAAAGTAAATATTTGTGAAACTAATGGTTATGAGTATTGGTAAATGTTTACAAAATTAAAGCTTTTAAATGCAGTAAAATATCTATGAAAATTAAAGGTCTTGAGTAGAGAATTAAGAGCACTATTTAATGGTAGGGTTTATTTAGTTTTTTCTCATAGATTTAGGTCTAGCAAAAGAGCACTATTTAACGGTAGGGTTTATTTAGATTTTTCTCATAGATTTAGGTCTAGCAAATCGGTCAGAATCACATGGCAGCTTTTATAAATAAATCTTTGTTCTTTTAGGACCATGACAACCACGAGCAAAGCTTTAAAATCTTGTGCTTTAGATATCTTGGACATTATATACAAGTTTAAAAACCTAAACGTTTCATTTATTCGTGCTAACATTCTTGTCGCTGCTATTATAGTATAGCTTTTTTCACTAATAAACATAATTATCTCATAGGTTATAGTTTGTAACTTCATAGGTTATAGTTATAGGTTCATGTTTTCTTTGCAAAAAAACATTTTACACCTAGCGTGCATGTAATTCTTGTCGGTATTTTAATTTTGCAATTTATTGCATATGTGCTAAAGTTAAATTCAATTTTCCTCTATTCTCTTCGTGTAACAATCACATCTCCCTTGCTTATTCTTTCAAATAAGATATCCATTGCACAAGTTATTTTCTAGAATATAAGGATAAAGTCTTACAAGAAATTGCAAAAGTTATTTTCTAGAATATAAGGATCAAGTCTAATAAGAATTCTTATGATGTTCAATATTGTCATAGTTTTGTTTGTCATAGTTTTGTTGTGTGTGTAAAAGTTATTTTCTAAAATATAAGGATAAATTCTTATAAGAAATTGCAAAAGTTATTTTTTAGAATATAAGAATGAAGTCTGATAAGAATTCCTATGATGTTCAATATGGTCATAGTTATGTTGTGTGTGTATTTAGAGATAATTTTTTAGATGGTTGTGAAGAAAAGAATTTTAGTCTTAGATATGAAAAAAAAATAACATAAAGAGTTTATTTTGTACAATTGTTTGTTCTTGAACTTGCATGAATTTGTAAAAAATGTGTTTGATATGAAAAAACAACATAATCTAACACAATTCCTCATTCTTTTTTTTATAGACCATCTTTAAATATGGAAAATAACATAAATAATGTATTATGTACAATTCATTGTTATTGAAGAGAAGAATATGTACATCTAATCTTTGATATGAAAAATAACATGAGCCAACAAAGACTTTGTTTGTACAAGTTTTCATTCTTGAACCTATTTTCACATATTTTTACTATGAAAAGTATTAGATTTCCCTTGCTTATCCCTTTTGGTCTCTTCTCTTGGAGAAAATATCAAGTGGGAAGGAAAGGACTTGTTGAAGACATTCTTGTATCTTGGTTAATGCAACATGGGATATGTAGCTCGACAATATTAACTATGCATATATGTCCATGATTTTTATAGGTTTTTTCATTTTCATATCTCAAGCTATTGAATTTAGTTTTTGATTTAGGAAAGTATGAAAAAACCAAGGTCAGGTGGATCATGGTGTTTGAGGCCAATTTCATTGTTGGAGCCTAGTAGAAACTCAACCCAGTTCACATGAAATACACCCTTACCTCAAATACACTACATCAATGTGAAAGTCTCAATTGTAGCATTGTTAAAGCTTCAATTGCAACATTGTCAAAGCCTCCACACTCACTACTAAGAAATTTATTATTTTAAATGATTTTTTTATTTTGGAAATTGGTAGGAAAAAAATTATGTATTCCATAGAAAGAAAATGAAATGAAATATGGTTAAACCAATGAAAAATTATCTATAAAAAATTATTTTTATTTTAAAAATAAATCAAATTAATATATAATTTCAAAAAAAATATTTAGATTTGGTTGTAAAGTGTATTTTAATTAATAAAAATGAAACTTAATTTTACCAAATCTCACATAATACCTTATTTAACAAAAATGTTTTGTAAATATAACCGAGAGGAACCTACTCAAATAAAAATGTTTCAAATATAAATTATTTTCATCTTTGTAAAGTTCCATATTCTCATTTCCTCTCCCACACTAAATCAACTTTTATGAGCCGATACACATGCAAGATATAATTTCTCTTTTTGGTGGCTATTATCCTATGTGACTTCATGTAGTTCAACCACAACATGATCTATAATTTATCTTTCAATTGCCTTGGAATAAAACAAACATTTATACCTTCACTTCTTAATAAATACATATACACTTGCATTTCCTAACACTTGATATTTAATATGCTTCATTCAATTGCCTTGGAATAAAAAAATCATTTATACCTTCACTTATTAATAAATACATATACACCTGCATTTCCTAACACTTGATATTTAAGATGTTCATAGGTATATATAAATCCATTTTTATTTTGCAAATGGAGAATGTTTTTGTGTTGAGAGGAATTTTTTACAATTTAATATAAGAAATATGTGTAATTCTTTCTATATTCAATGTAATATCTTGTAATTTTGTAAATGAAGAATATTTTATTTCTTAATTTTTTTGAGGAGCATGTAAGTCTAAACTTTATATGTTTTTGAAATTTGTGGTAATCATCATCTGAATTCAGCTATATAATCTTTAGTAAAATTGCAATTTTTTGTTATCTACATTTAATTTTGAAATCATAAATAGCTTCAATGCTCTCAAAAACCCTTATTGGATCTAGATTGTGAAATCTCAACTATTGATATCTGAATTCTTCTAAATTTTTGACCGTATTTTGAAAGAAATGGTGAAAAACAATTGGTAAGGTACAAAGCATAGAGTGCTTAGAGTACTTTCTTTTTTTATAATTTAGCATAAATAATATGTGCAATTCCTTTTGTAATCAATGTAAAACTAACACATAATACTTAAAAAAATAAAAAATATACAATGTGAACCCTAATCTAAAATTTAAAACCCAAAGCATATATATAAATTTAACAAATAAAATATGACAACTTTCTGTGTGTAAATAATAAAGAAATTGTGAAATATTTTTATGTATATAATTTTAATAAATAAATTATGAGAAGTTAATACATCTTGTGGATTATGTTTAGAATATATACAAAAAAAAGTTAATGTATATAGATTTGGGATAATAGCTCTCAGTTATGGATTATAAAAATAATATCAATCTCATAAATATGAAATATTATAATTGTTGAATAAAAATTCTGACATCATGCACTTCTTCTTGTTAGATTGTGACTCCTTATAAAATCATGATATTTTATATCAAATTTATGTATATCACATTATGGGATATAGTTTTTTTCCTAAGTATGTCTTAGATCCTATTTTTCCTCTTTGTTTCCTTGTCTCTTGATGAGGTGTCAATGTGAGAGAAATATAGTTTATGAGGTGGTTCCATTCATGTATTATAAAATTGTATCATTGTAATGTGTATTGTGAATATAATAATATGGATTAAGGCATTTTTTTCCAAGATCTTGTGTCATGTTGTTTGTTCTATTTCTTAGCATGGTATCATATTTCCTTTACTCTTAAGGGACTCGTTAATTCCATTTCATTTTTCTATGGGAATCCATTCAAGTTCCGACAAAAAAAGAGCTACATCCGTATCTACACCAACAAAATTGCAAATCTACATCCATTTGATGGTGCACTGGTAAAAACAATTTCATTATTATCTTGATTTGTATTATAAGTTGTTTATAATATATATTTTGCACAAAGTTGATGTATTTTTATATTCAACACACATTTTGATCTAGTAAACAATATTGAAGAAAACAATGAAAAATCTAAAAGAAACACACCCTACAAGAAGGAATCAAAAGTATTTGTGCATCTCTCATTCTAGTGTATGTTGATCAATCATGCAATCAATTAAAAAATTGAATCTAAACCAATTAGGCATTATTTGTGAAGGGTTAAATATGTAGAAAAATACAATCCAAATAAATAGAGGAGCATCTTGATATAAACCATATGAAAAATGTGTGCATTAGACTTGATGGAAAAAAGGGCATAAGTGCTCAATTTACCTATGAATTGGTTCAAATTTGGTTTTTGCATATTAAGACCATTTTTCTTCAAATCAAGTGACCCATTTCTGTTTTATTCATTTGATGCTCAAATTCCCTTCTCAAATAGAAAATTCTAATCCACACATAGAACAACACATTTCTACAGAAATTTCCCTCATCAAGGTTACATCATGATAAATATGAATCGCCAAGGTCACCATCATGGACACTTGATCCATAAATTTAGATCTATAAACTGCCATAGATATTCCAATGGAACATTTCATCACAACACATCTAATAAATTAAACTGAAATATGCACTATGAAGTTTAAATTACTTTAGATTTTAGAATATTTAGTTACTATTTTTATGCTTATGAATTACATAGATAAAATGAAAAAAAATAGAGAACAATAAAATACAAACACACACCATCCAAAAAAGTAACAAAAATATTTGCGCTTGGAAACCCTTACGAGAGAAAAACCAGCTAAAAGGTGAGGCTTCTCTACTCTCTTTTCTATGGTATGGAAACAATGCAATCACAAAGGAGAATGAACTCTTTATGGAATTACTTGACAATTGTGGTGTAACGACCCCATCGTTTCGACTACAAGTGAAGAAGAAGGTGCAATTTTTGTTTTGTTTTTAGGAAGGAAGGAAACAACCACACCTAGATGACGAACACACGCAAATCGATCAGGAAACAAACAACTATGACTCCACGCACTAGCACAAGAGAAACTGGGTGAAACATGCGTAAAACAACAAGGAGAACAAATACCCACCCGAGACAACATGACCACACCTACCAGCTAAGGGACAACACCCCCATCCTGACACAACGACCTCGACAACCAGTTAACTAGAACCTCGGTGGCACACAACCAAATGCATGAAGGCGTTACAACCGAAGCACTAACAAAAAATCACAACGATCAACAACACCCACACGAAAAACACAAACCGCGGCTAAGTTATCCTTTGCCTCCATCCTTAATGGCATGCAATGATCTCCTCATTAGGAATCATTCTATCCCCAAGTGATAGGAAGAACTATAACCTTGGCGCGACACATCCTATCTGGACCAAGGACACTAAATAAATATGATGTGCTAGGATCCGAATACCAATAAGAAGAACACACCCATACCCCAAGCAACAGGTCGACGAGACGCAAGAGGATGAAAACAAGGTAAAACGTAAGCCAATACATGACTTCGTCAACAACCCAACCCTTTTATCAAGTCTAAATTGGTCAATATTTATGATCTAATTTAGAATTAAATACAGAACTAATTTAACTAGTCTAAATTACAAATAGTCAGTGATTTACAAACCTAACTTAGCATGATATACAAATCTAATTTAGAGAGTCTAATTTACCAAATTAGACAATAACTATATATCAAATTAATTTTAATCACATATCTAATTTAGAAAGTCTAAATGACTACTAGTCAATAATTTGCAAATCTAAATTAACCTTAAGTACAAATCTAAATCGCAAGTATAAATTACAAATTAGACATTATTTACAAATCAAATCTACCATTAATACAATCTAATATTATCAATATATATATATATATATATAT
>ML787999.1:66277-80497 GCA_009831015.1 Picea engelmannii
CTTGTACTTGAACATTTAAGTGGGGTAAAAGGAGGTTGCCCCCTCGAAGAGGCTTATTATCTGAAATTATCTCTTTTTCAAGGCGTTGAGTACTTTTCCTAAGGTTTTTCTATGCTATATTGATGTTTGGTTCTTAACAATATGTACTAACTGGAGAGGTTTTTCTGTTGAAGGAAAGTTTTTAGATTTGAACTGTGTCCGAGTAAGCTTTCATATCTGGCATGGTTTACAAACATAATCATATGGCTTTGATATCTTTGGAAGATCCTTTACTGCCCCACTGTTTTTGAGCTTGATTACATGATAACAATTTAAGTGTCCAAGTCTCCTATTCCATAGCCAACTTTCATCATACTTTCTTAAGTGGCATTCTTCTTTTTCTTCTTTTAACACATAGACATTTTTTTCTGTTCTTATACCTTTTGCAACTAGTTGTTCTGAATTCACAGATTTTATTCTACAATCTTTAGAGGTAAAAATAACTTCACATCCTCGGTCACAGACTTGACTGACACTAAGAAGATTATGTTTTAGACCTTCTACAAACAACACATCTTGAGCTTTCCCTTTGTCATTACTCAAACTTACCATTCCTTTGCCTTTTATTTTTCCTGGTGCATCATTTCCAAAGTTACATTCCCTGATTTGCTTTCACTTAGAGTTAGAAACTTACTTTTGTCTCCAGTCATATGTTTGGAACATCCACTATCAATATACCAGGGATTTTTTTCTCTTTGGGATGATAACACTAGTCTACACTTGTCATCTTCTTTCTTCTTCCAAATCTTGAAATTTCTAGTAGTAGGATTCGAATCTAGCTTAAAATTCCTTAATCGACAATTTGTAGCTTTATGTCCATAATTATGACAGATGTAACATTTTGGTTCACTAAATAGAAGATCATAGAGATTGTTATGCTCATAACTATTGTTATTCTTAACCTGCGTCCTTTTCCCAGCCATTGCATGATTTATAGTATGAGGTTGTTTGTTGCTTGGTTGTCTCGATCTTTGTTGTGGAAGAAGGTTATTCGTTGAATGTCTTGATTGTTAATATCTAAATCTTAAAGAACAATTTATAGCTTTGTGACCAAAATTAGAGAAGAAAAAACAATAACCATAGAAAAAACCTTTGAACCTTGAAAAAGTTTGTCTTCTTTGAGGAGGTTGATTTCTTTCATGCCGATAATCTCTCTGATCTATAGATTTGGTTCTGGTACTTTTTCTTTCATTCCTTCTTGGTGATTGATTCTCTTTCTTTGTTTCTGCAGAGTGATTGTTGTCAATGTTTGAGGATTTGACAAACTTGATAGGTTCTGTATTACTTGGATGATCACTACTTGATCCTTCTTCATACCCCAAGCCAGCTTTCAACTTTAGGTTTCTTTTCTGATTTAGAATGGAGGTTAATCCTTCTGAGGCTTTAATACTTGGCAAATTTTGGTGATACAATCCTTTAAACTTCTCCATTTATTTTTCGGTTTTTACTCTCTCTTCTTCTAAGGCTTCACACCTCGTTTTCTTCTCTGAAAACTAATGTTTCAGTATGTCTTCTATTTTCTTTGCCTCTTCTAACTCCACTTTTAGTAGAGAAAAGTTTTCATCAGGTTTTTCATCATTCATTTTAAACTGCTTCAACAATTATTTTTGTTTTCTCTTCTTACATCTGAGTCTGTCAATTTCTTCCAAAGAACTGATTAATTCACCTTCCATATCCACCATAGCTTCTTCATCATCCATTTCAGCTCCTTTGTGTTCATCATCAAAATATCCCATAGCCATAAGCATAAAATCATTCACTTTGTTTTCACTTGATGAATCACTATCTATGTCTTCTGAGGAATTGTCATTGTTTGCACACAAACTTTTCTTTTTACTATATTTCTTGAATTTGTACTTCTTTTCATCATCATATTTCTAGTCCTTTTTCTGATGGGGACACTTAGATGAAAAATGACCTATCTTACCATAGTTAAAACATTTGAAGGGAAGCTTGCCTTGATATTTTCCTGACCCTTTCTTTAACCTTCTCACAAATTTTGCCTCGATATCATCCAAATATGAATCGATATTCTTGTCTGCTTTAAAAGATGCTTCTCTAGTAATGGATTTATCTTTGTTGACTCTCATTTCATATGCAGTCAAAGTTCCTAGGAGTTGATCAATGGACAAAGTTTTAAGATCATTTAGTTCTTCTATTGCAGAGACTTTTGGATTAAATTTATCAAGCAAATATCTTAAAATCTTTTGAACTAAAAGTGATTCTCAATCTTCTCACCAAGAACCTTCATGGCATTCACAAGTTCTTCAACTCTTAAAAAATACTTGCTAACTGTTTCATCTTCATTCATCTTTAGTTGTTCAAACTTCAACCTAAATGTTTGAAGTTTGGCATCTTTTACTTTCTCATTTCCTTCATAGCTGCTAATAAGTTTATCCCACATTTCTTTGGCAGTTTGAAGATGCATCACCTTTACAAACTTGGCTTATGAAAGTCCATTCATGATAGCATTCATTCCCTTAGCATTAATGCTAAATTATAACTTATCATCCTTGGAAGCCAGCACAACAAGCTTTGTATATCTAGTCAATACTACATCTTAAACATCAACACCTAAGGCCATTAGGTATGTTCTCATTCTAACCTTCCAAAAGGATAAATTTGTTCCATCAAACAGAGGAGGCCTACTGGCTAAAGTCCCTTCATGACTTGTCATGTTTAAGCTTACAGATCCACCTTTAAATAAAAGGAACTTGCTCTGATACCAATTGTTGAAATTACTAAGACAACTGAGAGGGGGAGTCAATCAATTGTTATTATGCTTAAACAATTTTAAGTCTATTAAACCATTATTAATCTTTCTTCAAGTGATCATAAATATTATACAACATATGGACAACATAAATAATGAGCATCAGTCACACATAAGATATACACATAGACATATTTTCATGAGGAAACCCATAAAGGGAGAAAACCTCTTCTTATTCGAAATGAAAGGAACTCTTTTAAGTTATGTACATCATCTATGTTTGAGCACCAACTCAAAGTGAGGCTACTACCTCTGTTTTACAAGCTCCAACTTGTTGAGAGCACCAACTCTCTGGTTTCTCTAGTACCAACTAGAAGGAAGCACCAACTCCCTGAGTGTTACAGCACTGACTGGAAGAAAGCACCTACTTCCACTTATACAAGCACCAACTTGTTTGAGATCACCAACTCTCTGGTTTCTCTAGCACAAACTAGAAGGAAGCACCGACTCCCTAAATTTTCTAGCACCAACTAGATTTATACAAGCACCAACTTGTATACAGAAAACTTTGTGTTTTCCCGAGCACCACCCTGCCACCCTGTTTTCTAGCCACAACTAGATGGAAGCTACAACTCCCAATATTCAAGCACCAACTCGAATATCAAAGGACCACAATCCTACCTAGAACCACCCTACCTCCCTAATTATGAATAAATGATTGAATAACCAACAACACAAATAAATCGATTCTTACCACTTCTTCTCTGTTCTATAAATCTGGTCTACTTCTAACTATTCTACCATTCTTCTCTTCCTCTGTCTATTCTGCAATTCTGCTCTGCTTCAAGATGTTCTGCAATTCTGCTCTTGATTCTGTCTATTCCTCATCTATTACTCATCTCTGAGTCTTATCTCACACTACACATACTGTTGGTCTCACACTGTGCCTACTATAATTTTCCCTTTCTTACAGTTCAACTCATTTTTCATTCAGAACCACCAACCCTGCACAGTCACTGCGTGTTTCTTTTATACTGTACAACCCCTTCAATTACCCCTAAAACCCTATAACAACGCTTCGGAAACTAAAACGCCAACCGTCCAAGAACCATGATTCGGTTCTGCTAACGAAATCGTAACTGATCAATTAATCGTGAAGAGAAACAGTAGCCCTTCGATCATATTTCCAAGTATCCAACATCATTGGATTACAAGCACAGGGTCTTGCATTGATTTCGCCATTTTGCATTTCGTCATTTCGGCATTTCGACATTCCTGTGGTGAAGAGTCTCGACACTCCAAGTCACAATCCTCGAAATGGAGCCAGATCAACGGTCCACAAAACTTCATAATCTAATCCCTTCTTTTCTTAATCGAACGATTGACGATATTTTGATGTTTTGCCTTTTGGGTTTTCGAGACTCACAATAGTCCCTTTCGACATTCAAGAGTTCGAGACTTCGTGATGGTGGAGTTTCTTCTTGCTATGTAAAACCCAAAAATAGAAAGTTTCGGTGTGACGTAAACCTATTGATGTCACATGTGGATTGACACGTGCCGAATAGCTGCCACGTGTCACTCTAATTCATGACTTACATGTGCCTGAAATGTTGGATTAGCTTGACACTTGTCATTGCCTGATTGTGCCACATGTCCTTAGCTGACGTGGTTTGTTGATGTGTCTATTTCAGGATTTTGAGTTTCTCTACTTCAAAGGTTAAAGTTCCTTTGATCTTTGATTTCTCGGTCTGGGAAACTCTGAAATGGAGTCTTTGTTGATGTGTTTGTTTTGGGATTTCAGGGTTAACTACTTCAAAGGTTAAAGTTCCTTTGATATTTGATTTCCCGATCTGGGAAACTCTGAAATGGAGTCTTTGACATGCTCTCATATTTCGCATTTCATCATTTCATCATTCTTGTCGTGAGTGTCCTTGACACCTCTAACTCTCGGTATCTGAAAATTTGATTTCCCAGTCTACGAAACTCCAAAATGGAGTCTTTGACATGCTCTGATATTTTGCATTTCAGGATTTCATCATTCTTGTCGTGAGTTTCCTTGACACCTCCAACTCCTGGTATCCGAAACTCTAAAATGGAAATTATGTCATGGTTTCGCATTTTAGGATTTTTTGTCGTGAGTTGCTTCCTTGACTCCTGGAGTTTACACTTCTGATCTTGCCATGCGATCATTGTTGTCCTGCTGGTCTTGCCACTTTCTCTTGTTCGTCATCGTTGGGTTGAGCTTGCCATCAATGACAAAAAAATACTCTACCTTTTGTCTGCTTGTAATAAATATGCCAACACGCACTATGTGCTACAAGGGTGCCACTCACCTCTTTACTGACTTGGTAGACATCAAAAACCCCTAGAGTCAATACTCCGCTGGGTGATTACATGCCCCTTAGAATCATCATGAGCGATTGTCATAGTCGGCCATCATGACATCGTGGGTATTCTCAAACTAGGTAATCGTTAACCTACTGTTCGAGCCACAGAGGGAGTGCTAGTAGGTTGTGGTAGGGTTGTTGTCCACACCTCTCCCTCAACATCTCTGGTTATCGTGTGAGACCCCTCTACTTCACATGTGAGTCTGGTCGGCAAGCTATCATCAGCCTACATCATCAATGAATCATGTCAGAAATAATATCCATAATCATATCATCTTATCAGATGCACAAATTTCATATATACAACAATCAAACCCCCAATAGTCCACTCCCCGAATTGATCCAAAGTCCAAGGGGTTTCATCAATGCCTCTGCATCCTCGAGGTCCAAATTCATGCACACTCTAGAAAACCGATTCAATAGAACATGTCTATGTCAATACAACAAAATAACATATCATCAATCCATAAAGCCTCATAATCATAATCAAATGCCTAATAGTATAATAATCCAGAACACTTGCAAGCAAGTGTCCTCAAAGAATAAGTTCCCTCAGGGCGCGCAAGAGCAAGATCTTAATACACCCCCTCTTGGTCTAAACATTGTCCTGATGTTTTACAGTATATAAGTATCGAAATAATGTGTATCACATAATCATAAGTCTATCTATCTAACAAAAATGGAAACCGTTGGCGCATATCATAGGCATCCTCCAAGGTCACTGAGTGTAGACTATAGTTGTCCCACTAGACCTTGACCTGATCTATTGTTCGATGTCGTAGCTATCGAATGCGATGATCTAGTATGTGGATCAACTTAGCTATGAGCACCCCCTTATTCGATACCTGCAAGGAAATCATGTCAATAACATGTGTAGGATCACGAATATAATGTCTCAAAACAGATATATGAAAAACATCGTGCATATGCCTCAAAGAATAAGGAAAGGCTAGTCGATAGGCCATAGTCCCCTTCCTCTCTACAATATTGAAAGGTCCCACAAACCTAGGAGAGATTTTAACTCCCTTTCCAAACTTTATCAAACTCCTATGCGGTTTTACCCGCAAGAAGACTCGATCGCCAACTTCGTAACTATGGTTGACACAGTGCGCATTGACATAACTCTTTTGTTGATCCTGCGCTTCTTTAATCCTTTGTCTTATTGTTTTCATTTGCTCTTCCATTTCTTGGATCACTTCTGGTCCCACTAGGACCCTATCCGCAAGTCGATCCCAACTCAAAGGCGTGTGACACGGTCGCCCGTAAATAAACTTGAAGGGCACCATCTTAATGGTGCTTTGGTAACTGTTATTATAAGTGAATTCCACTAGTGGCAAGAATTCTTCTCAACGCTTTTGTTGGTCCATCACGTATATGCACAACATGTCTTCCAAGGTTTGGTTCATTCATTCGTTTTGCCCATCAATCTTCGGGTGATACGCAGTACTAAAGTTAAGTTGGGTTCCCAAGGCCTCTTGGAAACTAGTCCAAAATCATCGAGTAAACACCGATCCTTGATCGGATATAATCCTATTAGGCACGCCATGTAGCCTCACAATATAACTGATGAAAACTCTAGCTATGTTAGGTTCCTGATATGTCGTACGCATAGGAATAAAATGAGCACTCTTCATCAGAGTGTCGACTACAACAAAAATCAAGTCGTGTCTCCTTGCCATCAGTGGAAATCCAACAAAGAAATCCATCGAAGTGACCTCCCATTTTGATTCTAGAATAGCGTGTGGTTGTAGTAATCCTATTGGATGTCTATGTTTATCCTTTACCTCCTAACATTCAAGACACCTGGCCACATAGTTGACTATGTCTACCTTCATTCCCTTCCAGAAGAATAATGGTTTAAGGTCTGCCCTCATATTCCTGACTCCTGGGTGGGCCATGTACATTGCTCTGTGAGCCTTGTTTAGGATGAAACTCCTCAACTCTTCGTTTGGCAGTAGGTAAATCCAAGTTTTAAACCTCAATAATCCATCTTCGTCACACGTAAATCCTTCAAATATTGGTACCATCATTTTTTTTTGTCTGATAAAATCCTCGACCTCTTTGTACCAGTCATCATCGCGCTGTAATGTGAGAATATTTTCACATAGATTCGTATGAATAGGAAACACCAAAAAGATGTCTGGTCTTTGACTCAATGCATCTGCCACTCGGTTCACTATTCCTTTTATGTAATAAATCTTGAAATCGTACTCACTAAGTAGTTTCGACCAACGTTGTTGTCACGCATTCAGGTCACTTTGTGTAAAGATTGTTGTAGTCCATAGTGGTCTGTCTTTAGTTCAAATTTTTGTCCAACAAGGTAGTGTCTCCAAACCTTCAAGGCATAAACAATTTCTAACAACTCCAAACCATGTGTCACATAGTTATCCTCATGCCTTCTCAGTGTCCTCGAGATGTAAGCAATCACTCGACCGTCTTGCATCAAGAATCCGCCTAAGCCTTCTCTGGATGTGTCAGTGCATACCAAGAAGTTTGTGTCCATATCAGGGACCTTTAGTATCGGTGTTGTTGTCAACAACTCTTTGAGCCTCCCAAATGCTTCCATGCATTTCTTGGTCCAAACAAACTTCTTGTTCTTCTTCTGCAATTCCGTGTTCAGATTTTCTATCTTCGATAATCCCTCTACAAATCGTCGATAGTATCCTGCTAAACCCATGAAGCTACACACTTCCGAGACATTTGTCGATGTAGGCCATCCCATAATGGCCTACACCTTTTCTGTATCCATGACGATACCTTCACCAGAGATGACATGAACTAAGTAGTGAATCCTCGATTGATAAAATGAGCATTTGGAAAACTTCCCATATAATTTGTGCTCTCACAGACACTGTAGTACCAAGCAAAAGTGCTCTTCATTCTCCTCCATGATCCGAGAGTAAATCAAAATATCATCAATGAATACTTGGAGGAACTTGTCCAAGTACTAGCAGAACACCCCATTCACTAGACTCATAAATACCCCTGGGGAATTTGTTAGTCCAAACAGTAATACAGTAAAATCGTAATGCCCAAACCTCGTCTTAAAGGTGGTTTTAGGGACATCATCCTCCTTGATCTGTAACTAGTGATACCCTGATTGCAAATCAATCTTTGAAAACACTGTAGCACCCTTCATCTGATCAAACAGATCACCAATCCTTGGCAGTGGATATTGATTCTTAATCGTTGCCTTGTTCAATTGATGGTAGTCAATGCAGAGTCTCCATGACCCGTCCTTCTTTTGTATGAAAATAACAGGCGCACCCCACGGTGACACACTCGGACGTATAAGTCCTAGTTCTAGCAACTCCTTCAGTTGCATTCTAAACTCCTATAACTCCAGGGTCGACATCCGATAAGGCATTCTAGCTATTGATTTAGTCCCCAGTTTTAGGTCTATGGTAAACTCCAATTCCCTCTCCGGTGGCATCCCAGGTAACTCCTCTGGGAAGATGTCTACAAACTCTCTCACCACTAGTAGGTTTTCTATACCTTCCACCACTCCTTTTTAATTCAATGCAAGGATCGCATAAATCTTACATGCCTTGCACATTCTCTTCCGTAATTGTAAGGAAGAGATAAACCTCAGGGAAACTCCCTGGTTCCGACCTACAATAATGCGTTTCTGTCCCTCGTCATCAACCAAGCTCAATCATTTTGTATTACAGTTGAGTATCGCCTCATGCGATTCCAACCAGTCCATACCAATCACGACGTCATAAGATTCTAATATATTGACGTACAGGTTGGCCCTAGTGACAAACTCTCCCAGGTTAATGGTATAGCCCATAACCTTTCCTCCAACCTTTTGTTTGGCTCCCAAAGCCATCTCTACAAAGCTAAATGCATCATGTTCGACTTCCTTTACCTTAATCCTTTTTAGTGGTGCACTAGAAATGAAACTTTCGGTAGCACCGGGATTTATCAAAAAACTAAGGGTCTGGTCAGCGACGATACCTGACATCTCGAGCACAGTCGATTTGTGCTCTGCCTGGAGGTTATTCATTGTTGAATGAATCTGATGGCCCTTGAGAAAATATCCCATGGTAGTGGGTTTGGTTGATCCAAATTCTCTAGTCCTCTCCACTGGGTAGTCACACTAGTAGTGTGGCTCCCCACAAGTCCAACACCCCTTCTTCGGTCCAGTACTCCTGGTACCCGAAGTAGAAGTTGACAACCCACTGGCCTGGAATCATGGTATGTTTTGTTGAATAGGCCTAAACTGTTGGTGCGGTCCATGTTGTTGTTGATTCTATGGTCCTCAGTAAGGAGTCTGCTACTGAGGCACCAGTCATCGAGGTGTAGTGAAAGAGGATCCTCTCTGGAAGCCATGATATCCAGGCATATGTATGACTAGTGTCTGATGTTGCGACGCACTAGATGATACCTTCCCTGTTGGTCTTGCTAGATTCCTACTCTAACCCATGCTGATAAGATCCTCATCTGCTATAAGGGCATTCTGGATGACATCATGCAAGGTCTGAGGCATTAGAATCCTAACCTTTGCACATATGTTGCCATTAAGGTCGAACACGAACCTATTGACCTTAAGTTTCTCAATATTAATATGCAAAGCATACCAAAGCAACTCCATAAAATGGGCCTCATACTCGGGCACTGTACGACCACCTTGTCGTAAGGCGTTGAACTCATTGAGTTGACGCTCAATGAATTCCTCTAATAGGTACCTCTCTCAGAACCATTCCTTGAACAGTTCCCATGAAACGTCTTCAACAGTCATGTTTAATTGTGGCAGGAGCGTCTTCCACAAAAGAAGAGTACCCCCCTTCAGTTGAAAGACCACCATGTGGACCTTCATGTTGGAGGTATAGTTGCGAAGTGAAAAGCACATTGCCATATTCTCCAACCATGCCTAGGCGGCTGTGTCATCCAAGGCACCAAACAACTAGAGAAATTTGACCTTCTCGAGTTCTCGGTGAATGCTACCAGTATCAACCGAAGCGTGCGGTGGACCCTCAGGGGGTCCCGATGCCTTGGCCTCATCTCTGTCCAAATGGATGATCAGTGCCTTAGACATGCGCTGAAAATATCTCATCAGTCCAACCACATCACCCATCGCTATCTTCTCCTGCCCGACAACCTGTTCCTCTCCCTGGGGGTTAGACCCCTCAGGCGTAGATGCTACTAGAGGTGTCGCACCTCCTCCCCTAGCACCTTGTCATCTTCCTCTGTGGATTCCTCTAGCCATGATTACCTGCATGAATACAGGTCAAATTAATTAGAAACATTATAATCAATATCATATCAATGAAATTCGTAGTGATCCCAAGTCACGGATTGAACCCCACTCTGATACCATATGTAATGACCCCATCGTTATGACTACAAGCAAAGTAGAAGGTGCAATTATTATTTTATTTTTTTAGGCAGGAATGAAACGATGACAAATTTAACCACACCTAGACGATGAACACACGCACACTGATTAGGAAACAAAAAACTATGACTCCATGCACTAGCACAAGAGCAATTGGGTGAAACATGTGTAAAACAACAAGGAGAAATGACTACCACTCGACACAACATGACCATGCCTACCAGCTAAGGGACAACACGCCCATCCTGATACAATGGCCTCGATGGGAAGTTAAATAAAACCTCAGTGGTGCACAACCAAATGCATGAAGGCGTTACAACCCAAGTGCTAACAACAACTTACAACGATCAACGATCAACAACACCCACACGGAAAGCACAGATTGCGGCCAAGTTATCCTTCTCCTCCATCCCTAAGGGCGTGCAATGATCGCCTCATCAGGAATCATGTTGTCCCCAGGTGATAGGCATGAATATAACCTTGTCTTGACACATCCTATCTAGACCAAGGACTCTAGATAAATCCGACGCACTAGGAGCCGAATACCGATAAGAAGACCACACCCATACCCCAAGAAATAGGTCGACGAGATGCAAGAGGATGACAACAATGGAAAACACAAGACAATACACGACTTTGTCAACAAAACCCTTTTATCAAGTCTAAATTGGTCAATATTTATGATCTAATTTAGCATTAAATACAGATCTAATTTAACCAGTCTAAATTACAAATAGTCAGTGATTTACAAACCTAACTTAAGATGATATACAAATCTAATTTAGTGAGTCTAATTTACCAAATTAGATAATAACTATATATCGAATTAACTTTAATCACATATCTAATTTAACAAGTCTAAATGACTAGTAGTCAATAATTTGCAAATCTAATTTACCCTTAAGTACAAATCTAAATCGCAAGTCTAAATTACAAATTACACATTAATTACAAATCAAATCTACCATTAATACAATCTAATCTTAGCAATACCAATATATAAAAAATAACATTCTCGATATCATGCATAATGCTTTTGATTATAATGCTATTAACGAATTATCTTCCAACACGTTGTCTAGCCATAATAACAGTAATAAGGTTTTAACAACTGCCATTCACTAAAATCGAGGTCTGAGAATGCTATCTTCTAGTCAATAAAGGTGGTTGTCATTATTAATATTTCACTGTCAAAAGATGTTAAAACGCAGGTGTAACGATAATGATTGGGCTAGCCATCGGGGTTTAAGAAAAACACAGGTAAGAGTTAATTACCATTAAAATGTAGGAAATACATAAATGACAACACATTCAACACATACCATCATTAAATGAAAATGAATTCCTAAAGAGGGTAACAATGAAAACCATAGGTAAGTTAGTAACGAAGTGCAGTCCAAATGGAAAATTGTCAGGTACACAGACAATGAATGTTGTCTTAAAATGGAAAAATCACCAGAGAAAAATATCCATGCCATGAAACACATTCAATATAAAAACGCAGAGAAATATTTAACAATGGATACACATCAATAAATAAATGCAGAGCAATGAGATACGAAAATGAAAATGCCTTCAAAAATCGCAGGGCAATAATTAAATGCAAACACGTTCCTAAAAAGGGTAACATCGCCAGGTAACAAGCAAATTTGTAGTCTGGTCATTTGCAAAATCGTTGTACATTGCATAAGCCTATAATGAAAAGTATCGCTATATAGTAAAAGGAAAATTGACTGGATACTTGACTGCTATATAATAAAATGAAAAGCGTTGAACAAAAGAGGAAAATATGCAACCTAAAAATGAATAAAGAAGGTTAATTTCCCCAAGGTAAACTTGCCATCAAATTGCATTAAAGGCACATACTGCAATCAAAATCTACTTATATCCAAAACATGAAGTGCTTTTGCCATCAATTAAATTAAACCACAGAGGGAGTTCGCCATTAATACAATAATTTGTAGAAGGGAAATTCATTGCCAAGAAATTCGTGGTTTTTAAAATTTCAGTCGTTGAGTTCTAATGCATCATTTTTTCTTGGTAAAAACGTCGTCAAAGTAAAAACATATTGCAGAGGGAAAAAACAGTGATCATCACAGTAGCGAATCACGGTCAAGTTTCAATAGAATAAGACAACATAATGAAAATATATGAGGTCGTTGTCATGCACAGTGTTCCACCCAGCCGCAGTAAATATATTTCACAGTCATCACAAGGTATGTAAATTAACCGTAATACATTCGTAGAAATATAAAATTATTTAATTTAAATTCGCAGTAATACATATCATTTAATTTCGCAGTAATAAAATTTGTATTAAAGCATATCACAGTCATCACAGGGTGTGTAAATTCGCAGTAACAACCGATAAAGATGTCATTTAAATCTATGACATCGCAGAGGCCATTTCAAGAAAAACATACATGTCCTTTCATAAAAATACAGAGGACAATTCAATAAAAATGTAGAGGACAATTCATTAAAAACACAGAGGACAATTCATTAAAAACACAGAGGATAATTCATTAAAAATGCATAAGTACTCACCCATAAAAGGCGCAAGGTAATCCATCAACCAGGAACAATCAACAGGGGTAGACAACTGACAACTATCCTTCGCTCATCATCCACACACAGAAAAGCAGTGCATTAGAATCTATAGGTCGTTATGCACCGAAGTGACGATCGTCGATTTGGCTCCTAACTGAATGCTCAGGTGTGGAATAATGAACTAGGGATGAGGACGAAGTAAAAAGCACAAATCTTCATGACAAGCAACAAACCAAAGGACAATCACAACATTCATGGATCGAAATCCAAGGGAATAAATTAACAACGAGCTTAGGACTATGGGGAAATTAAGTTATCAATTCAGATGCTAATTCAACACCTTCTTACATAGTTAAAAGCACATAATGAAAGAATAAGATCAATAACAATCTACCATGCAGAACAAAAGTAAGTGTACTGTATCCCAAGTCGCTCGCTCTAATTTTTTGTCTGATGCACTCCATGCAGCTCTCGCTTGTCGACCGATGAGACTTCACCAGTACCTCCCAGCCAATGCTAGGGGTACTCTTCTTCCCCCTTAGCCCACTGAGATGCAAAGGGGCCATGCAAACTAAACCAAAGAATAGTTAGCTCCCATCTCGCCTCGCAAGGTCGAGCTACCACTCCTCACCGAGCTAGGTATCCCAACTCCGACAAGCTAAGTTAGTCAAGTCTAAAATCCTGCAGCGTAACGTTACGCATAACAGAAGAGATCCATCCTCCTCCTCCTCCCTCCTTTATATAGAGTTTCTAAGTCATTAACTTTCCCAAAATTCCCATTTAATTTATTGTCCAAAATTTAATTCATAAAAATCCTCCCCCTACATGTGTCACCTATCCACTTCATTGCCCCATAAATTATTTTCATTAATTAATTAATTACTCCTATTTCCCTTACCCACCTAAAAGCATTCCTAGAATCGCTCCTAGGTGTCCTCATATTCCCTTACACATTTTAATGACTTACCCCCTTACTAATTTACTAGTTGAGTTTAACTTAGAAAGTTCTTAAATGCTAGATACCTTACTAAGTTAATCTTTCTTCTTTTTCCTTGTGTTTCCCCTTTTTTTTATGTTTCCCACTTTTTCCTAGTTTCCTAATTCTTTTAAATTTCCCTCTTTCCCTTTTCATTTAAAACTCAAATTGGCAAGTGTAGAAAATTACCTTTTTCCCCTTTTTCTTTTTAATT
>ML787999.1:90019-160047 GCA_009831015.1 Picea engelmannii
GAACACCCTCCACATTTGAATGCGCCTGGGTGGATTCATGGCGTATTAACTATGAGCTTGACGTGAGCCGGTGGGGACTGTGCCTCCCTGTCCCGCCTCGGGGCCACGTGGTCGTTCTTGCCGCACTGTCACCCCATCCGGGGCCTTTTGTGGTATTTTTACTTGCATGAAAATGCACATATTGTTGAACCTATCTACTACAAAAAATAGATGGCCATGTCTCTTCTTGGTAGTTGGTGAACTTCCCACAAAATCCATGGAAATTATTTCCCAAGGTCGAGTGGGTACAGGTAAGGGATGGTATAGACCTTGCTTCCTATTATTGTGCTTGCTAGAAAAAAAAAGTATGCATCCTCTAATATATTGTTCTACATCTTCTGGCATTCTAGGCCAAGACAGGATGTTGAAAATGGAATTTGACACTCCCTAACACAAAATGCTATTGTGTGTTTTGTGCTTTTGGAGAGTGTATCTCTCTTCCTACTCCAAAGCGCTAGCCTAGCTAAATGTTGGTGTAAAAGAGCCCTAGAAAAGAGTTACTAGATAAATTTTAGGATTGCGCAGTGTTATTAAGAGTTGTTGTTTACTCAAAGGAAACGGAGGTGAAACTTATGTTGTATGACTCTGACCCAACAATGCATGGATGAGAATGAAATATATCACTTTTTGTTCAATGAATCCTATGAATGGGAGGGAAAGAGAAAGTTTTCCAGATCAACCTTGAACTACAATGCAAAATTTCCTTTAAAATGCAAATGAAACAAATCACACATCAAATAACAAGTCTCTATTGTGTCTTTTTCAATAATTTCAACAATGGATTTTCAATGTTTTTGAAGACGAAAAATATTTTTTGAAAGAAAAATTTTTGTTTAGTTTTCAAAAGGGACCCACACCATGATAGTGAGAGTACTGAAAATCAAAAACCAATGAACAAGCAATGATAAAAACCCAATCCACTCTTTCAATGAAAACAAAAATAAAAAGCAAACCAATATAGTCTTTTCAATCGCATAAGAAAAATGATCTTTCAAACAATAAGCAAATGATAAAGACCAAGAAAACTCAACTTTCAACTGATCATTGGTCCTTAACTAATCAAACACACTCAGATTCTGAAATCAGAGAGTATGGTGTTGCTAAGAAAAGTCAAGAAACGAAAGTCAAGACAAAAATGACAAAAGGAGCCTTGAAATCCTAAGACGGTTCATGCACGCAAATGAAGACAAGAAAGACATCAATCAATGGTCCAAGAAACTCTTATGAGGCACCTAGACTGATCTGGGCAGTTGAAGATGCCAAAACTCAAATCCAAATTTTTGAAAAAATGAGTTCGCGGGCTGGCAATACTACACAGTGCGACAATCAGTGATTCTCGCAGGCGACCCTTGAGTAGGGTGCGAGAACCTCACACTGAACCTAAAGGCAAAGTGAAAACTCTATGGATTCTCGTAGGCTACAGTGAAGTGCAGTGCGAGAACCTCTGAAACTAGTCAAATTTTTGGAAAATGAAGCAAAATTTTAAAAGGCCTCTGGACCCAGAGGGTCTATCAGGATATCCTGAAGACTCAGAGATTGATAGGAAAGGAGAAAATTAAAACCAAAGAAAATGGCCATAGAAAAACACCAAAAGCAACAACGAAAAATGGGATGTTCCCCAGTGGAATTGTCAATTTTGTTATCGGACTAATCGGTAGGTGCGGACACTAACAAATCTCCCTAGATCCACCTGGATCTAGAACAAAACAGGACAAGACATGATTCGTTCCCTAAGTTTTGACCATTGAATTAACTAGTAGGAAGGAACAAATAACATACCTTTATATCGCTTCCTAGGGTCTCTGTTGCTCCCACTTCGCTCCAATTCTCTCATGAGGTCAAGATCAAGACAACACAAACCAACCAAAGTGAAGATAACACAATATATTCAACAGTCAACCTATGTGTATGATCAAATAATTACACAATAAAGTGAGATTAGATTTATGGGAAAGGGACTTGCCACTGTATCATATTGATGGAAAGTAAAGATTACAACATAATAGCCTTGATGTCATTAGCTTCCTTTCGATGGCTCTTGGATCCAACACACACACTTGCTCAATCCTTGTATGAAGAAGATCAAATCCTCTTGATAGACTTGCTAGAGTTTCCAAGCTACTGTTCAGGCTAAGTCCTTCACACAATTCTTTCACCAATTCTCCAATGAATCTTGCTTAACCTTTTCCATGAGAATTCCATCAATATATATGAGAGAATGAATTAGTTACTTAGATAAGAATGATCCCACAATATCAAGGAATCTAGTACTAGGATAACCATTCGAATTCCAACCCATCCTTCTAGAAGATTCCCTTCTAGAAACATCGAGAATTCATCTTTTTCCATGCTTTAGGAAGAGTTCGCACCCTGTCTATTCAACATAGTGCGAGAATTTCACACCCTCGCTTAAAGCAGCCTGCGAGAATCATGCATTCTCGCACCCAAATGTATTAGCAGCCTGTGAACCTCCTTAAAAAATGATTTTTCTGGGAAGAGATGAAAGTAACTTTTCTCAGGAGAAAGTTCTTCTGAAGAGCCTGAGTACACCATCATCAATACATCATCATGACGACCAAAATTATGGGTAACAGTGACCCGTGATTGAAAGATTCCATCGGATGTTTGACTTCAACTCATTCATTCACACTTGATGGATTGTACTAGGGTACCTTGGGAGTCATTGACATCAATGGTGATTTCCCTCGCACTTGTTAACGGTTTCATCAATGACCGGTAATCAAGTGGTTTCTACCATGTTCGACTTCAACACATGTAATCACATGGTTAGATTCGTACTTTGGGCGACGAGTTTGAAGACCCTGGATGTCATCTCTTTTGTCCAAGTTGCGATGAAGTATGTATAATTTGTGACACATAGATCCACTGTGTATGTCTCGTGGATATGTCGTCTGAATTTGAAATTTCTCGCATAGATCCATAGTGTATTCATGGTGGCTATGCTATATTTTGATGGCATGGATCCACAGTGTATGATTGGTGGCCATGACCTATGTATACAATGTCATTTGTCTATGATCTGAGTATGGGAATTCCTACCTCAGAATTGGTATATATGATATTTTGTAGATGCTTGGTTGTTCGCAGGTTTTCGATTAGGTGTGCTCCTGGTTTTCGACACACACATACAGCTTACAAAGTATTTCGGTTGTCACTGGTTCCAACCTCATACTTTGGGGGGAATTCTTTTACCCATAATTTTGGTCGTCATGATGATGTATTGATGATGGTGTACTCAGGCTCTTCAGAAGAACTTTCTCCTGAGAAAAGTTACTTTCATCTCTTCCCAGAAAACTCATTTTTTAAGGAGGTTCGCAGGCTGCTAATACATTTGGGTGCGAGAATGCATGATTCTCGTAGGCCGCTTTAAGCTAGGGTGCGAACTTCTCGCACTGTGTTGAATAGACAGGGTGCAAACTCTTCCTAAAGCATGGAAAAAGATGAATTCTCGATGTTTCTAGAAGGGAATCTTCCAGAAGGATGGGTTGGCATTCGAATGGTCATCCCAGTAATGGATTCCCTGATATTGTGGGATCATTCTTATCCAAGTAACTAATTCATTCTCTCCTATATATTGAGGGAATTCTCATGGAAAAGGTTAAGCAAGATTCATTGGAGAATTGGTGAAAGAATTGTGTGAAGGACTTAGCCTGAACAGCAGCTTGGAGACTCTAGCAAGTCTATCAAGAGGATTTGATCTTCTTCATACAAGGATTGATCAAGTGTGTGTGTTGGAGCCAAGAGCCATCGAAAGGAAGCTTATGAAATCAAGGCTATCAGGTTGTAATCTTTACTTTCCATCAATATGATACAGTGGCATGTCCCTTTCCCATAAAGCTAATCTCACTTTATTGTGTAATTCCTTGATCATACACATAGGTTGATTGTTGAATATATTGTGCTATCTTCACTTTGGTTGGTTTGTGTTGTCTTGATATTGACCTCACGAGAGCACTAGAGTGAAGTGGGAGCAACAGAGACCCTAGGAAGCGATATAAAGGTATGTTATTTGTTCCTTCCTACTAGTTAATTCAGTGGTCAAAACTTAGGGAAAGAGTCATGTCCTGTCCTGTCTTGTTCTAGATCTAGGTGGATCTAGGGAGATCTGTTAGTGTCCCCACCTACCGATTAGTCCGATAACAGTATCCATCATTGGTAAAAGGATCCATCTGCACGAGAGTTCCCAAAGATGTAATGTTTGATGTGGGTGGCCTTAAAAGCATTCCTTCCATTTTTTTGTTCCCTTGTTATACTTGATGACTAGATGCAATTATTGTAAAAACCCTATCCACTTGTAGTGTTTTTTTTGTTTTAACTTAATCTAGGCCTGCAAATACTGGAGTAGTTGGTGATCTTTGTGGATGATGGTCTCCTTTCCCATTATATAATTCTTCCACTTTCTTATATCTTGTACTAAGGCATAGAGCTCCTTGTCGTACGTAGGGTATTTTAGGACTATCCCATGAAATACTTTAGAATGATAGTAGATAGGCATTCCTATATGCATCAAGATTTATTCCAAGCCATACCCACTTGCATTTTTCTTCACTTCAAAGGGAGTCTACAAGTTGGTAGCATGAGCACTAGTTCTTGACTAATATTTCTTTTCATCTCATGAAATGCCTTCTGCTAATTATTCTCCTATTGGAAAATCTTACTACTCATTCTTATTGTGTGGATAGCTACAAGTGTTTCTAAAAAAAAAGCTATGAACTTCCACAAGTACTATGTTTCCTCAAAAAATATCCTAAATTCTTTGCAATTTGTAGGAACTAACCATTTCATGATGGTCTCCATCTTGGTGGGATATATCTTGAGCTTGTCTTCACCAATCACATACCCCAAATACATTAAAGAATACTGAGAAAACTCACATTTCTTGATATCTACCAGCAATTGGTGCTTATTCGGGGTCTCTAACACCTACATAAGATGTGATATGTGCTCCTCCCAAGTAGCATTATAAACCAATATATAAATGTTTCAAACAATGACTATTGGAAAACCTCTATGTGATTCCTTCTCTATATGTTGTTCAAGTTGTTGCAAAATTTTGGAACATACATTCATTGCATTTCTTGGATGTTCTTCCTACTCCTCACCTCATTGACCACATAGGTTGGAGTATATGTTTTTTTGTAATATACAACACCAAGGTTAGGATTAAAATAAATTGTATCAGATTTAAATGCAACAACCATGTTAACTTTGTTCATAGTCTTGACTTCCAAAGAGGAATTGTCTTTCTTTTTGGTGAATGCATAACCAATTTCAAGGTCATAAAAGTTCATCTAAAATAGATTCAATTGAGAAATACTAATGAAAACAATGTACTTGGCTGATCCCACAACAAATATAGTGATATATAAATCGAAATAAATATTTTTTTGTGAATGAAATCAATAGGAAACAAAAAATGAGAATCATCTACATAATATCCTAGATATCCAGAGATCATGGAGTCCTGATCACAATAAATGATTAAGAAATGGTCAAATTATAAGGAATTCCCAAAGTGTAATAAGTTTTATGATTTTTTTTTCGACAAGATAACAAAAGATTCATTTGTTTAGGGGTTTCAAAATATTTTTTCCCAATATTTGCAAAATATTCCATGTGATATAATTTTAAAGAGTTGTAATAATTTTGGTAAAAGAATCAATGATACCATAGTCTATGGTAAAAGAATCCATATTTCTAAACATTATAAAAGGATTTTTACACCCACGCTTTTCTCTTGAACATATTGCTTAAGTGATACGAGCTAGTTGTATCAAATATTGAATAAAAAAAATCATGTTGGAGTGTTGAGGTTTCTTATACATGTCCTAAAATTGGAATAAGGGGGTTTCAAAAACTCTTTTTGTGCCCATGTGCATATATTTGTATATGATAGTTTATTTTCATACTTTTTTTCTGCAATTTAAGTGAAGTTGATGTATTCAATCTCGTTTCACATGTACTCAAGGTCACAAAAAATTCACATATGGATTAAGGGAAATCAAGGAACTCAATAAAGAATCATCAATCATTGAAAGAAATGGGGAAATTGGTATAATAATCAAACAAGAATTTTATGGATTCAACGCATCATTGTTATAGCATCAATTGCCACCCCTAAAGCACTGATCCTCTTTATGGCCTTATGCCTATCCTCCTTGTAGAAAAATCTTTGTCATACCTCCTTGAGTGCTTCTAAAAAATAATTTTTGGAGGATGTACATTCCCTAGAAATTATGCAACATGCATATACATGGGTTTGTTCAAGGTACGGTCACATACATGATAATAAATTCTGAAAAAAATATAATTATGCCAAATTAAATGTTGAGTTACGGGTTCGGTTAGTTTTCTAACTCCTTTTACCCATACTCAACCATCTCTAACCAACTAGAGACTGCATAAAAGGAACATTTTCCTCAAGGATAAAGGCAATTATTCTTTTCACATAAGAGAAAACACCTATCTAGTTATCCATGCCAAATTTGTAAGCCCATATATATCCCTTTTGTTGTTGTTTTTCTTAACATGGAAACCCTTGTTTCCAACCTCCTTCTAATCACCAAGCTATCTAACCAATAATCTCCCATACATTCTCTTAAGTTTCGTGGTGAATTCAGTGTCAAAATTAATATTTATAGAAGGAGTCAAGGTGGAGGAATCCAAGATCTCTATGGACAGGGAAGAATTGCACCAGAAAGGTAAAATATGTAACCACCTATCCATTGCTCATCAATAACATAGAAACTCATTCCTTCGACGTATATTGTATTGATAATGTTTAAATCTACAATTGTTTTATGTATGCTTCATAGAATACTAATTGCTTTGATCATTTTGTCATTTTTCATAGAAATAATGGGTAGTTATTAATATAAATACATCTTTGTATAGGTCGTATTGTTTGAGTTTCTTCTAGGTTGCAAAGGAACCATTGGAAACGAGTCAAGAGATTCTGAAAATCGGGAACAAAATCAACCATTAGAATCCTAGTGAGTTAATCTTTCTCTTTCTTCCAATAGTTAGTTATTTCTTTGGAATTCAATTATAATATCTTTGCTTAGGATTCTTTAAGGAATTTTCTTCTTGTATGGTTATCGGTACGCTGCAGTAAGCCTACTACTATAGGGGATTTTTCCCTGAAATCATAATTGATGACCATACTGGGGGTCTTCCCCTAGTGGGTCTGTTTTGGGATTTGCTTTTATGTTTTCTTGGTTTAATTTCTTTTCTTTTTTTTCAAACTTTTTTTTGATACTTAGATTAGTGAATTACAGTTATTTGAGTCTTTTCCTTTATCATTTGAGCCTTTTATGTTGGCTATTTTCTTCTCTTTTTGAAATTTTAGAGGTATATACATGCTCTAGTTAACAAAGTTTCATACATATGTATGCTGATGTAGGAGCATCTCCCCACATCAGCCAACCAACCAGCCAACCACGTCGAGCGCATGCATTCAATGCTGAAGAGAGGCATCGTCCTCATTTTGATTTGAATTGAATGTAATTAAATGTTTAAGATGTTGAGCTGTGAAGTCGTGCCTTTGTGTAGGCTGTAGATAAGTAGGCCTTTAATGTTTGTAAGATTGAGATCTAGATCTGGATAGCGAACTAGACAACCCATTCAATGTAATTGAATAGGGTAGGTAGATTGGAGGGAAGAGCTCGAAGAGCACCCTCATGTAAAAGATCTATTGTATCTCTTTAGAAGAGGAGAGTTAGTCGAGAGAGAGAGAGAGAGAGAATCTGCGAGTAGAGAGAAGAAAAGGAGGAGACGAGACCTTGTTACAGGCCATGCTCAGGAACACCTTGTAAATACAGGCGTTGTCCATATTAATACAAAGAAGCAGTTTTTCCTGCATGACTATGTGTTAAATGAATGTCTGTGAGTGTTTTTCATATGATATGAATGTATGTTGTAGATGTATGCTGTAGGTTTTCATTTGCAGGAGTGTGTTTGATTTCAGGAGAAGGTCTTTGTGGTTTCATGCCAGGAGGGTGTGACAGAGTACTGTGGTCTCTGAATACCAGTGCACTGAAGCACTTCTGAATTCTATGGGTTCAGACAAAGATGTGTTGCGGCACAAGAACTGGAGTCAACAACTTAGGAGAAATATCTCAAGGTTGTTGAACACCTTGGAGGCAAGGCTGTGGAGGAAGAACAGAGTTGCAAACAGAAGCTCTGAGGAGTTCTGTGAAGCTCTGCCAGGTGGGCATCGAGCCAGTGCAAGGAGTGCACAGGGGAAGAAATCGGTTGTGAGTTTAAAAGGAGAACCTGAATCACTGAGGATCCTGAGAACTCTGCCAAGTGGGCATTGAGAAAGCGCATAAGGTGCACTGGAGAGGATACTCTGTTAGGAGGGCATTGAGATATTGTGCAGGTAGGCACAAGTAGAAGAGAACTCTTTGAGTTCTGTATTCTGAAGGAAGAGTCCACTGAGGGATCTTCATAGGGTTGTTGAACACCCTGATAGCCTTAGCAAGAGGTTGCTTGAGTAGATGGAGTGCCAAGAGGGCATCTAAGTTCTCCATCCGAGGGAGAAGAGAAGGACCTGTGGAACGGGTTTCAGTAGAGATTCCGGGAAGGGAATCAAATGAGCCACTTCGGCTCAGGGAGACAGAAGGAGCGATCCTATGAGTGGACGTAGTAGACGTCTGTCATCAAGTGGTATCAGAGCCTGATTCTTGTCTGTACATTTTAGATGAGGGAGGCATAAGAGGTAAAGAGTACTCTGATACACTGCATCACAAGTGGTATTAGAGCCTGATTCTTGTCTGTATATTTCAGGTGAGGGAGGCATAAGAGGCGAAGAGAACTCTGATACACATCAGTTTGGTATCAGAGCGGGAACTTCACTTGTATATTTCAGGTGAAGCGAGAAGGTAAAAGAAGACAGGGTTGCTGGAGACTCTGGTGATTGTTTTCACGTAGGAAACAGTCAAGAAGAGAGTCAGGAGGACTATAGGAGAGGCTGAAGCACTCAGATTTGTAGAGTGACAGCAGCAGGTTTGCTAGGAGAGCAGACATAAACAACAACATGGCTACTGAAGGCCATAGGTATGCTGAAAGGAAGAGCCCGGAGCTGATGAGTACAACCGAAAGGGGAAAGGAACTTGCCGACATCAGGGCAAGGATGGAAGATCTTGAACTACAGATGCAACAGAATGCCAAGTTGAGATGGGTATATGAATGGCCCATGAAGAAGTCGAAGATAAATTGGCCAGTCAAAGAGTTGATGTCTAGAAGACAGCGTAGGCTGTTGAAGGGATGGTTGAGGCATGCTGAAAACCTCAATGGACCTGAGGAAATAGTTGAGATATGAGAACTGGAGACTGGGAGAGATCTCAAAGAAGAGAATAAAATGGGATCAGTTGAGGATCTCAATAACTGCCAGGAGGGCAGGGAAGAAATTCCAGTTTTCCAGGGGGGCAATGAGTTGAGATCACTGCGGGATCTCAGAGACTGTTAGGAGGACATCCAAGGAATTTCACGTTACTAGCTGGGCAATGAAATGAGGTCACTGCGGGATCTCGAAGACCGCTAGGAGGGTAGTGGAAGCATCTCAGATTGCCAAGTGGGCAGAGATGAGCATTCGAGACTATCTGAAAGTCTCATGGACTCAGAGGTGAGTTCAATTCAGCAAGGGGTGTTGATGAAGATGGGATCAGTTGATCTCATAATCTGCCAGGGAAGCAGTGGGAAAATCCCATATTTCTAGATGGGCAAGGATGAGAAAATGAGTTCGAATCAACCCGAAGAGCTGACAGAGTAGGTGAACTCAGAGGTGATTTTGGATCAGCAGATGCAGCTGACAAAGGAGGAAGATCGGAAAAATCTTCTGATGATTGGGGGAATTGAAATACCCCTACCACTTAGCTCAAAGGAGGCAGAAGTCTATGTTGCAGATGAAGCAGCAACAACAGTAGAACAGTTTGTTGAGACTGTCACGAAAGAGGGATTGGAGCAGATATCTGAGGCTGCCCAAGCAAGAGAGGAAAATGAGCATTCTAAAGAATGGCTCAACATATTCAGCCAAGAAGCTGAGGAAGCTGCAACACTGAAGCTGATAGCAGAAGAAGTAGAAGAGAATGATGGGCATTCTGAGGAATGGCTCAATATTTTCAGCCAAGAGACTGAAAGGACTGCAACCTGGGAGTTTGCAGAAGAAGGAGAAGAAGAAGAAATAGACAACATTAGTTTGGTTGATCTGTGTGAATAGATTGAAGCCCTGGAGAGAAGGGTGAAAGTGCAGGGTGTGCACATCCAACAGGTGAAGTTGGAAACTGATAAAGAAAACATGAGATATCACAGTGATCTTCTCATGTGCGGAAAATTTTTGCAGCTGAGGAGACTGCATGAACAGGACCAGCCACTGGAGCAGCTGGATGAAGTGATCGATGTAATCAAGGAGCTGATGATCTGTTCAGTAGAAACTATCAGCAGGGAGAGGTTGAACAGTAGGAAGGAAGCAGCAGCAGCAGCGGCAGGAAGATGGAGCAGATGAACAACTCCAGAGGATGATTTGGGATCAAGGAGGATTTCAACAGCTGAGATGGGAAGCTCATGAGCAGGAGCTCATGAATTTTGCAGCTAAGGAGTATGATGCAGGAGCATCTCTCCATGTTATCCAGCCAGCCACGTCGAGCACATGCATTCAATGCTGAAGAGAGACGTCGTCCTCATTTTGATTTGAATTGAATGTAATTAAATGTTTAAGCTGTTGAGTTGTGAAGCCGTGCCTTTGTGCAGGCTATAGATAAGTAGGCCTTTAATGTTTGTAAGGCTGAGATCTAGATCCGAATAGTGGACTAGACATCCCATTCAATGTAATTGAATAGGGTAGGAAGATTGGAGGGAAGATCTCGAAGAGCCCCCTCATGTAAAAGATCTATTGTATCTCTTTAGAAGAAGAGAGTTAGTCGAGAGAGAGAGAGAGAGATAGAATCTGCGAGTAGAGAGCAGAAAAGGAGGATCTGAGACCTTGTTACAGGCCGTTCTCATGAACACCTTGTAAATACAGGCGTTGTCCATATTAATACAAAGAAGCAGTTTTTCCTGCATGACTATGGGTTAAATGAATCTCTGTGAGTGTTCTTCATATGATATGAATGTATGTTGTAGATGTATGTTGTAGGTTTTCATTTGCAGGAGTGTGTTTGATTTCAGGAGAAGGTCTTTGTGGTTTCATGCTAGGAGGGCGTGACAGAGTACTGTGGTCTCTGAATACCAGTGCACTGAAGCACTTCTGAATTCTGTGGGTTCAGACAAAGACATGTTGCGGCACAAGAACTGGAGTCAACAACTCAGGAGAAATACCTCAAGGTTGCTGAACACCTTGGAGGCAAGGCTGTGGAGGAAGAACAAAGTTGCATACAGAAGCTCTGAGGAGTTATGTGAAGCTCTGCCAGGTGGGCATCAAGCCAGTGCAAGGAGTGCATAGGGGAAGAACTTTGTTGTGAGTTCAAAAGGAGAACCAAAATCACTAAGGATCCTGAGAGCTCTACCAAGTGGGCATTGAGCAAGCACATAAGGTGCACAGGAGAGGATACTCTGCCAGGAGGGCATTGAGATATTGTGCAGGTAGGCATAGGGAGAAGAGAACTCTTTGAGTTCTATATTCTGAAGGAAGAGTCCACTAAGGTATCTTCGCAGGGTTGTTGAACACCCTGATAGCCTCAGCAAGAGGTTGCTTGAGTAGACGGAGTGCCAAGAGGGCATCTAAGTTCTCCATCTGAGGGAGAAGGGAAGTAGAACTGAGTGTTTGAGAAGCTCAGGAGAGATAGCACTTTGTGTGCATGAAGACTTTGTAGAGGCACAGAAATCAAAGAATCCCTTGGGGATTCAAGGATAAGCTCGGGAGGAGTAGTGGTTTCAGCGCACAGAGCTATAGTTGCGAGGAATGCAGAGGTCGAAGAACTCTTTGGAGAGTTCAGAGTTCTCCAAGCTCAGGAGGAACAACGTCGTGGAGAACACAGGTGAGTCTTAAAGATGAGGAGCTCACAGAGAAGGAAGACAAAATTCAAGGCCTTTGGAAACTGGGAATTCTTCCAAGTGTAGGAAGAAAGTGTGCAAGCTCAGGAGGAGCACATTAGCCGTCAAATTAGTTGGAGAAAAGAGATCTGGACCATCAGATTTCCCACGTCTAGGAGAGAGCAGGAGGAGTGCCTAAGAAGGATGGATCTGAGCCATCAGATCTAGAGTGTAATACCTAACAGTCGTCAGATCGTTTGGGAGCTGCACGAGGTTTAACTTCGTGAACAGGAGGGTGGAAGTCCCGAAAGGCATCGGGATATCGACACTCGTGATATCGGGGATATTGAGGATGTGAGGAGAGTCACTCGACACCAGAAACCTTGAATTAGAGAGATTTGATCTGGACCATTCGTTTGGGAGTGGACACGTGTCATGAGATTACCTACATTGGGGACTCGGACATCGAAGGTTGGAAGAGGAAGTCTTTCGACTTCATGAGTGGCGAAAAGGTGAGAGCTCCGTGTTGTGGGCCTAGCTGATGTCACATCGGGATATCGGCATCAATATATCGACATTTGGGATATTGGAGGTCTCGAGGTCAAGAAGTCGGGAAATTGGTAGCGAAAGTCCCAAAATCATGAGATTGGATTAGGCCCGTACATCTATTGGGGACACATGGCGATGATCCAGACTATGGGGGAAAGTTCTGATAGAAAGACAAATTGGCGCATCGGGGGTTCGGCGTTCACGAATCCTGGGGGTAAGACTTCCAGAGCATCAGAAGTCGCAAAATCTTGATGAGGTGATAGGGTGTGGAAAAGTCAACTTGCGCGTGTGTCGGGTAATTGGCATATCGACGTATCGCCTTCCGGTATTTCAGGGGTCTGTAGAGGATGGGAGGTTGAGCGCTTCGGTCGTGAAACCCCGAAAGGAGATAAGGCTACGGTCTTATGAAAATTGGTCGTATGGAATAGGGCATAGCCAGGAGGGGCTAAGGTGATAAGGGCTATATCAGGATTCGGAGGATCGTGAATCCTAAGGACATATGCGTTTCGGCATTTGGGAGCCCTGAAACCTGAAATTGAGTCGGGGAAGATTACGGTCAAATACAGAAGACCGTGTGGGAGAAGAGAAGGACCTATGGAATGGGTTTCAGCAGAGATTCTGGGAAGGGAATCAAATGATCTGCTTCAGCTCAGGGAGACAGAAGAAGCGATCCTGTGAGTGGACGTAGTAGATGTCTGTCATCATATGCCCACCAATTTAGACAATCGCATACACGTGGGATGCCTTGTGCACATGCACATACACATTCCTAGGAAGGATTTGTTACAAATATTTTATAGTCTAAGGGTGTTTGGCCATGTGTCTGAAGTCTCTTATGGGGCTTTTGTAATGTCCCCACTTTGGGACATCATCACAGGGCAGAGATTTATGATGACCAGATTAGCCAGATGGATGCTATAGCGAGTACAGGGGTATTTGAGAGGCATTGTGGGGTCCATCTTGCATTGTTGATCATATTCCATCATTATGAGCCATTCTGCATAGGTTGTCTTTGGTTTCGTTGCATTCCGACGATTTCCAGGATTTTGACTATTTTGAGCTATAAGTCAATGGAATTCACGGAAGAGGTCATTTTGGGCACATTACTTGGAAGAACCTCTCAGTGTAATAGCTCATTGGAATCGGGAGGAGAAACTCTACAGGATGGGATGGCTAGAAGTGACTTTCAGTGGCCAAGGAATCCACAAGGAGAGATAAGGAGTTTTTCAAAGGTAAAAAGGTTAATTAATTAATTAAAGTGATTTAATTAATTAATTAAATATTAATAAAATGAAAGTCACTTTGGAGGGACAAGGTGAGCCAAAAATTATAAAGGAAATGCAAGGGCCTCTTCTCGTTCATTCATGTGTGATCTTATTTTGATTTCTGGCTTCTAGCTAGTGAGCCCAACATTGGGGGTTTTGAGGGTTTTGACTTAACAAACCCTAGAGGACGATTCGGTGGTGAAAGATTCCACCTAGCTTGTCCCAAGCTTGGTCTAGGAGATGTAATACTCTCCCACACCATCCTAGTCACATCTACATCAGTGCAGGAGGTTCTACACAGCCACAGGCACAGGAAGAGGAGGAGGGCGCACCATTGGGGGTTTCTAGCAAGGGGGACACACCATCTTTGGAGAGAGATTCGTTGTAGGAGATTGGCAGGGCCGTTGAGGATTCTATCACTTGGGTTTTCATTACAGGGCCTTGGACATCATATCTAGTGCTTTCTGAGATAGTTTTATGGCTCAAATTATTTCTTGAGCAGTGGGGCGAATTGAAGAGAAGGAGGGTGTTTTTGAGATCCAGATCTAGTCTGTTTGGAGGGGTTACACTTCAGATCTGACCCTGAGACTTCACCTGTTGACTTGCAGTGTCCTGATCTATATTTCTGGAAAGTTTCAGAGCATTTGGAGGCCTCTTTCAACACAGATGAATTATCTAGGGCTTCAGTCATCCAGTGGGGCGCACCATTCAGTGGGGGATTTCAGATCTACAGAGATTGAGAGGGATCTTGGAGATTCAGGCACCTAGGTTGTTCTTACCAGCACCTGATCTATTAGTTGGCATATTTCTTAGGGTGATTGGACACTTTTGGAAGCAGGGTCGAGTTATTGAGGGTTTCAGCCTTCTATTGGCGTGTGACATTCTTTAGCTGGAGAGTTTGGCATTCAGATTTGCTTGTATTGATCTTCATTTCTTATTCAGCCTTTGGAGGCATCTTTTGTATTAGCGGGAGAATTTTTTAGTAGCTCTTATCTATTGTCTATCTTCTTGGCTATCTGTTGAGCATTCTAGATCGGCATCTTCATTGTAGCAGGTTTCCCTATTTTATGAATAAAGAAGATTTGAGATGTTTTGGCTTGTCTATCTTATTGCATATGGTTGAGGTATGTTCCATGGTTATCTCTTTCCGTTATTTGCTGCATACACACATATAAACACATCTAAACAAATAAATAAGCAAACTTTTTGATGAAATACCACAACCAGAAAAAGTTTTAAAAAGACACCAAAACAGTGATCATCCTTGCATAATGGCTTGGGATCATTACAGTGGTATCAGAGCTTAAATCCTGCAAACCTGAGGGGTATTTATGGATAGTTGGAAGGAGATGGATTTTTTTTACCTTGCTAGAGAGAGTATGATCTGTAAAGGGGAATATTACACCCTTGGGGAGGAAACTAGGGCTGAATTGACATTCCAACAGTTTTTATCTATAAAAAATCCTAGGTGGAGCAAAGAGGAGATTACATATTGGGTCAACATAGCAGAGGAAAACAAATCTATGGATATTTTGGACTTTACTAGAGAGATTGTTGAGTGTGATAAGGAATATCAAACCCTCAATGAGATTCTCAGAGATCTAGTGACATTCCATCATTTTGTATCCTATAAAAATCCTAGCTGGAGCAAAGATGAGGTTACACATTGGGTCGGCATGGCAGAGGAAAACAGAGCTATGACAGCTAGATGGAAGGAAGCATAGAGAAACCCCACACCCACGCAGCCTTGCTACAATTGCAAGGGGTCGTGGGAACCAGATCATAGGTGCAGGGGTAAGGACCAGGGGCACAATGTTGAGACAGACTATGATAGTGATGATGAGATGTGTGAGGATGGAGCGATAGAGGTTGATTCAGAACAGTCAAATGATGGCAGTGACTCTTGCATAGAGGCTAGTGATAGTGACTCTACCTCAGAGGATAGTGATGATGATTCTTGCATGGAGGATACTAATGCTTGCACGCTTGAGGAGGATGATGAATCTTGTGTAGTGGATAGGCAACATGATGGATAGGATGATAGCACTAGTGTCTCAGCAGACACATCACATACCATTGATGACCTTATGCCTCAGCAGAGTAGTAACACTAGTGAGGAGTCACATGTGTTAGCACCTAGAGATGATGAGCTTCCTATGGGAGCCGTGACACATCTGTCACTTGTTTAGACATCCATGATAGCCACGTCACATGAGGAGATCAGTGGCATGTCAGGTATGATGGATGAACCTACTGTGAGGGATGCACACCATGGACAGGTAGATCCACAGATGCAGGAGGAGGTAATGGACGTACCGACAATTGACCTCACACATACAGGTCAGCCAGAGGAGATGGAGTCACAAATGTTGGAGATTCCATTGGTTGAGAAGATTCCAGAGGATGACAGGTTGATGGAGCACTTACTTCTAGGATCGATCTGCATTGATGAGGATTCACTTTTTAGCAGTCAGGATGACCATAGCATGTGTCTAGATACATCTCTATGGAATCCAGGTGCAGAAGATAGTAGCAGGCTGAGTGCACAGGAGGATACATCTGCTCATACAGGATACAGTGTGAGTCAGGGGGAGATGGCATCTAGTGATGGGATGCAGTGGCATACAGGAGTACCCAACAACACAGTAGATAGTGGAAAATTTAGCATGTTATCTTATGTAGAGGGTGTTTTTCGGAATTCTAGAGTTGGCACTAGCAGGACTGACACTAGTAGTGAGGGGTCTGAGATGGCACCTCAGCATGACCATGATCAAGAGTCACAACACTTAGCAGCACAATTGATAGTTAGTGAGGCTATGATCCGGGAAACCACTAGACGTATTGATGACATGCATGCAGGGATGGAAGATTACTATAGGAGAGCATCAATGGCACAGGGTAGCTCAGATGGAGGATTTTCCATGGATGATTTTCACACTCTCTGGGAGAGAGTGTCTATGATGAAGACTGACTACCAGCAGTTGTTGACAGACAGGGACTATCTACTAAGGGTTGGTGAGGTGTATCATGAATCTCGGAGGGAGCAGGAGTTGGAGATGGACCGATTCACTCAGGAGTTGGAGGGCACTCGAGGATTCTTGAGAGGCACATAGACCGCCCTTCAAGAATCAGAGTCTAGGACAGATGAGTCCCTTGAGGAGATCCAATAGAGATCCACTTCATCTGTCTTAGTGGACACTCAGATGTATCATTCAGTCATGATGGTAGATAATGTTGATGATATAGTAGAGGAGCACCAGTTGATGGGGTACACTTCCATTTGTGTCTTGGGAGTGGTTGACCTCCATATAAAGATTGATCCAGCAGCATGCCCAGGATCGATGATACAACATGAGTCTGCAGGAGACGACATGAGTATGCCAGAGCATACGATGATGAGGGATAGTTCACAGCGTCATGCCGAGATGTATGGTGGCATTCAGAGGGGTATAGTGCCTTGCAGGGAGGAGAAACACCTAGGGGAGCATGCAGATGTCACTCCTTTGCAACAGCACCTAGTTATGAGAGATAACCTTCACCATTTCAGCAGTTGCCTGGGTGATGGGAGATGGAGAGTGGTTTACCAGTAGTTGGAGGAGTTGCTTCCGATTGTAATTGATGATTGGGGGTTAGTGATGACTACATGTGAGAATTTATCATGGATACCGATGGACAAGCTTCTAGTCGAATCCTTGGGATTGACCAAAGCCTATGACGCTCTCCAGTCCTGCAGTCAGGTGCAGATATGTCTGTTACCCTTTTTCGACACGTTTATCATTGACAACAGCATGAGGAGGATAGAAAATGAGCACATAGGGATTCTAACAGTGATTAGTCTCACACAAGAGTAGTTAGAGGAGATTGGAAGTGATAAACTTCCAAGTTTTCCATGGGACCCCGTAGTCCATTTTGTTAGCATGATGTTCATGTTGACCCAGGTTGCACCAGAGAGCCACACACTCCACCCTGGTTTGGTTTGGAGTGGGTCTGCATGTACTTGTCCTATGTGGCGAGACCTTTTCTTCCGCTTGGCCATCATGATAGGGCATGGAGAGGTTTGTATAGGTACTTCTTCTATAGAGATGCCTATTTAGATACAGTTTTTGGATAGCAGGTCCAATGGTCACAGGTATTTTAGCTGGAGGACCCAGGAGAGGAGGGTTCAAGATGTATTCAAGGGGAAGACAGTCATGGTCAGAGTAGTGCAGTGTCAGTATGAGGATCTTTGACAAAGGTTAGCATGGGACCCAGGGATTACAGGATTGAGAAGTTCATTGACCGACAGGGGAGAGTGGACCATGGCAGGGGAAAGTTACTCTAACTTTCCATTGATCTTCAGTGTTGAGAGGAGCGCATCGGTTGCGGGTGCCTCACAGAGGTCTTGCATCACCTTAGTCAAGCATCAGCACATGCAGTTGATGGAGGCTATGTGGATATTGGTAGAGATTTGGAGGATGGACTCATTTCGAGATGAAGCCATGGGTCAGGTGCAAGAGGTTCACAGGGTTGATATCTTCTAGGACTGTTCTTCATGGAGTATTGCAGTTCACTTCCTGATATGGGATCCAGGGGGTGGAGTGTGCTATTGTTCATCGTTGGATGGGTTCTACTATGTATCCCACAGGTGGACATGGGATTCTGGTATTTTACTTGGAGGGATTTGGGTATTGCTTGAGCACAAGCAATTTTCTAGCAGGGAGGACTGTAATGTCCCCACTTTGGGACATCATCACAGGGCAGAGATTTATGATGACCAGATTATCCAGATGGATGGTATAGTGAGTATAGGGGTATTTGAGAGGCATTGTGGGGTCCATCTTGCATTGTTGATCATATTCCATCATTATGAGCCATTCCGCACATGTTGGCTTTGGTTTCGATGCATTCCGATGATTTCCAGGCTTTTGACTATTTTGAGCTATAAGTCAATGGAATTCACTGAAGAGGTCATTTTGGGCACATTACTTGGAAGAAACTCTCATTGTAATAGCTCATTGGAATCAAGAGGAGCAACACTACAGGATGGGATGGCTAGAAGTGACTTTTAGAGGCCAGGGAAGCCACAAGGAGAGATAAGGAGTTTTTCAAAGGTAAAAAGGTTAATTAATTAATTAAAGTGATTTAATTAATTAATTAAATATTAATAAAATGAAAGTCACTTTGGAGGGACAAGGTGAGACAAAAAGTATAAAGGAAATGCAAGGGCATCTTCTCATTCATTCATGTATGATCTTATTTTGATTTCTGGCTTCTAGCTAGTGATCCCAACATTGGGGGTTTTGAGGGTTTTGACTTAACAAACCCTAGAGGATGATTCGGTGGTGAAAGATTCCACCTAGCTTGTCCCAAGCTTGGTCTCGGAGATGCAATACTCTCGCACACCATCCTAGTCAGATCTACATCAGTGCAAGAGGTTCTACACAGCCATAGGCACAGGAAGAGGAGGAGGGCACACCATTGGGGGTTTCTAGCAAGGGGGGCACACCATCTTTGGAGAGAGATTCGTTGTAGGAGATTGGCAGGACCGTTGAGGATTCTATCACTTGGTTTTTCATTACAGGGCCTTGGACATCAGATATAGTGCTTTTTGAGATAGTTTTATGGCTCAAATTATTTCTTGAGCAGTGGGGCGAATTGAAGAGAAGGAGGGCATTTTTGAGATCCAGATCTAGTCCGTTTGGAGGGGTTACACTTCAGATCTGACCCTGAGACTTCACCTGTTGACTTGCAGTGTCTCGATCTATATTTTTGGAAAGTTTCAGAGCATTTGGAGGCCTCTTTCAATAGGGTCGAATTATCTAGGGCTTCAGTCATCCAGTGGGGTGCACCATTCAGTGGGGGATTTCAGATCTACAGAGATTGAGAGGGATCTTGGAGATTCAAGCACCTGGGTTGTTCTTACCATCACCTAATCTATCAGTGGGAATATTTCTTAGGGTTATTGGACACTTTTGGCAACAGGGCCGAGTTATTGAGGGTTTCATCCTTCTATTGGAGCGTGGCATTCTTCAGCTGGAGAGTTTGGCATTCATATTTGCTTGTATTGATCTTCATTTATTATTCAGCCTTTGGAGGCATCTTTTGTATTAGCGGGATCATTTTGTAGCAGCTCTTATCTATTGTCTATCTTCTTGGCCATTTGTTGAGCATTCCAGATCGGCATCTTCATTGTAGTAGGTTTCCCTATTTTATGAATAAAGAAGATTTGAGATGTTTTGGATTGTATATCTTATTGCATATGGTTGAGGTATGTTCCATGGTTATCTCTTTCTGTTATTTGCTTCATACACACATATAAACACATCTAAACAAATAAATCAGCAAACTGTTTGACGAAATACCACAACCAGAAAAAGTTTTTAAAAGACACCAAAATAGTGATGATCCTTGCATAATGGCTTGGGATCATTACAACTTTAAGAATATGTTTGGGTTGATTTTATTTTTTAATAAAAGTTCCAATAACTTGTTGGGAAAACATTTCAACCATTGGCTAAGAAACCACAACCCAGGGGCATCTAAGCCGTCAAAATCACTCGAGGATCGCACCCGTCCTCGGCCGCACCAAACCTTGGCATGGTTGTATTTTTTAGGCATATACTCTTGAATAAACACACCATAATGGTATTGAACTTAGGTATCCTAGCAAACAAAAACCACACCTTAACCGATTGAGCTAGATAGAATTGACATTATTGGATTTGCTTTTTCATTTCCATTATTTTTTTGCTTTCTTTTGATTTCTTTGCTGCATTTTTTGATTTTGGATTTAGAACAGAGTTTTCCAAGTTTTTCTAATTTTATACACTCTTTCCTTTGACAACATATGAATACATACACTACCTTTATATAGGAGTTAAGAACATACATACGTGGTTAAAAACACACAAGTGTTTGTGTATATACATGCCCTATAAAAGGTTAAGGCACGAACATACACTCCCTATCGAAGGAAAAGGTATGTAAAAAGATAAAAAAAATTCTAACTACAATTATAAAGGATGTTTACATAAGATTATATACATGACCTATAGTGGAGACAGTCATGTACAACTCCAAAAAAGTGACTTTTTTGCTCGCTTTTTAGCCTCTTTTAAGACATGTTTTGGCTTGTTTGGGGGTCTTTTTTTGGGGAGTTTAGTCTCAAATATTTTTGTGGATTGTAGGAGGTTGGTAAGGAAATAAATTTGAATGAAAAAGAATAAAAAATTGATCCATATTTGTGTCCCTTTTATCCCTTGGATTGCATCACTATAAAACTAGTCTTGTTCTTAGGATCTGAGTTTCGTGGTCGTTGTTGCAGTCGTTTTTGAAACTTGATTTTATATTTGATTTTGAGAATTTATTTTGTGATTTCCTTAGATATTTAAAACATAAAAAAATAAAAACATATTTCTGTTAGAATCTTTTATTAGTTTTTTCTTTAGAAGAAAAAAGAAGAAGATGAAAAAACCCTAGTTTGCTACTAGTTAGGCTTCTTTCTTTCTATTGCATTGTTTTTCTTTATACTTGAAAAAGAAAAAGATATTAGTATAGGATTTTATTTTCTTCTCATATTGAAAAGCATTAACAAAATAAAAAGAACAAAGAACATCCTTTTTATTTCTTTTTTTGCTTTTCTCGAAAGGTTGCAATGTGCATTTTGCATAAGAAAGATAAAATATTGCATTTCAAGGTTTGAAAGATTGTTCACAAATTTTTATTTTTTGAAACTCTTTTTCATTGAGGAATTAGTGTAATTTTTTTTTTTCCATTTTCCTATAATTTTCATTTTTTCAAGAGTGATCCAGGTGGATATCGGTGGCCACCCACCTTTTCCAACTGGCTCAAAACAATTTTCTGGCAATTTTGGCACTTTACTATTTTTAGCAGGTTTTAACTTCCAGGGCCATTTTGAGGGCCTAAATGAAGGTTTTTTGGGATCAACCCAACACAATGATAGTCGAAGGAATAATTGAGGCACCAAAATGAATCTCCTCAACGATACCTTCCAACGGGCTATCATACGCCTAAAACAAAGATCATATGCAAAAGTTACGACCCCGGGAAGTTGATGCACCAACTTACCCAAACAAAGCCCACATGAATTTTGGTGCTTCATCTCCTAGGGTTAGGTTTTTGGATGTCGATGGTTTTTGGCATTCTTGTTTATTGTAAAAAGGCCTTTAGAGCCTCATTGTAATCATCTTCTTGCAAATGCGAGTAGCCGTCACATCTCTTCTCATAGATAAGTTGCCACCATTCTAGCGAGTCTTTCACTCTAGATTTTTACAGTCTTTGTACATTTATTTGATTAATAGAAATCATGTATTAATGTATGTCTATATTTATGGTTGCATATCTAATACATTTTTGTTATATTATTGAATATCTGCGATATCTCTATGCATTTCTTTATTATATCTATGCTCTCATTTCGTGCCGAAAATAATCCAGATCAAAGAGTCTCAAACAACATAACTTTCACTTATGTATCCTTTGCATAAAAAACAGTTGCTAAAATGAACGTTAAATTTAAAATTTACTAGAACATTTTTCTAGGGTTCATAAATGAGCTTACTATGGTTAGGGCCTCAGATTAGGATTGGAGAGATAACTAGTCTTGAAGGTTGGTAAGAAAAAATAGGATTCTATGTTAGGGAGATTCAAATATAGTTGTCTTATACGTATAGTTAGGAGCCTCCTGTTGGCCCTTGGTTATGAAAGTTAGCGAAGATCAAGGAAGAAAAGGTAAAATGTGAACTGCGCAGAAGACACAGTGACTGTTACTGGGTCGAAGTGAGCAAAAGAGCAGAAAAGATGGAGCGAAGTAAGAGAAAGAAATTCGTTGGATGAGGAGATTGAGGATGATAGATTAGCAAGAAAGAAGGATTGTAGACAGATCAAAAAGAGGAAAAATCCACCATTGGATGCTTTAAAGCACTACGCGAGAAGGAAGGAAAGGCAGGTTGGTGAAGCCCTGAAAAAGTGGGTCAAATTGACCTAGGGTTTTAGACACCTAGGGATTTGGTATCTAGGGTTTTGACACCTAGGTTTCGGCCTAAGGATGTCGATGAGTGATTGTAATGTATAAATAGAGGTCTAAAGGACCTGGGATGGGTTGTTGGTGTTATGATTGTTGTTGTTATCTTTGTCATTGTGTGATTGAGTGATTAATATTCAGTGAGAGAGAAGTGTTGAGTACGAGAGTCTTATGTATTGTAAGATATTCAGTTGGGTGCAAAGATCAACCCTGCAACTGGGTGTACAGGGAGGGGAGAGACAGAGAAGAGAAGAAAGAAGATATGCTAGCTAAGAGTGCAGACAAGAACTGTATGCTTCATATTAATATATTATAAGCACAGTTCTATGGATGTAGCCCTAGAGAGAGGGTGAACCACATATATATTGTATCATATATGTGATTGGTGTTCTGTTCTTAGTCATTGATATATTGTTATTGCATTACTGTGATAGATCTGATATATAGTTGTGTGGAGTAGATCTAAGCTGATAAGTGATATATGCATGTTGTATTGTACTAGTATTAGGTCTACTTGATATTCCCCTTGGTTGTAGACATATCTGTCCTACAACCCCCCCATAGCTTCCTTGGGTGAGACTGCATCTTCTTCGCAAGTGTTTTCGAAAGGGCCAGTAGTTAGGGCTTGTTGGTGCGCTCTTGGAGTTGAACCATGGGTCTACCCCTGTGTCAACAAATGGCTCTGTTGTCGGGACTAGAATCTTCTTGAGGGAATGTCAAGGTGGTTACCATCAAAGAAAAAAATTTAAAATTGGATAGAAAATCAAGAGAGGGACTTCGTTGAAGCCCAGAACAAGAACCCTAATCTTAGTATAGAGGATTGGTTAGGAAGATATATCTTTACTGATATACATGATATTTTCTTTGGAGGAATCCATCAGGAGCTATATGAGTGGTTAGATAGGTTACCAGATACCCAATTTGATATCAGATCTAGAACTCCTGTAGTTTGGACGTCGACACTGATCAAGAAGGTCAAGAGAGTTGATAACGTCGTGTCAAGAGAAGTAGATCACTGGTTTGATAGCACCAATGGAGGGTACATCACCGAGTTTGTTGTTGACATAGTAGAGTCATATAGCCAAGCCGAGAGATATTTCTTCAATGGACCCAAAGGAAAATGTTTACATTTTCTGAAGTTGAGGATCAATATGTAGTTGCATCAGAAGAAAATCTTGAAGATACAGTAGATTGGTTGGATCTAGAAAAGCTAATGTTCAAAAATTTGGACAGCGACAGTGACACAGAGGATGGACATACATGCAGTGGGAGAGCGTTCATAGAAGTTCATCTTGCGAACCTATTTAAGAAGAACTACGGGGACAAGGGTATCTATAGTGGAGAAGAGTCAGATCTGACAGATGAAGATCATTCAGAGCTCGCTGGGATAGAGGAAGGGAAAGATGAAGAACCTCGCTGAGAAGAGAAAGAAATTTCAGGAACTGCACAGACTACTGAAGTAAGTACTATTATCCCTCTTGTTGATTCAGTAGCATTAAGAAATCAGAGTAATCCAAGCCACCAGAGTGTTCATAGCACTATCACTAGTAGTCCACCACATACTTAGTGAGGAACCCTAGGAATATCTATGGCAGATGAGATGAGGCTCCCTATTTTTAGGGGATATGGATCTGAAGATCCTTATCAGCACTGATTCCTATGTGAATCCGTATGGAATATTAAGAATGTCACCGTCGAAGCTGTTAAAAGAACTCATTTTGGTACTACCGTAAGGGATATCACACTAAGCTGGTACATGAAGATTGTCCAAGGACTTGCACAACCTAAGTCGTTGAATGATATCAAGAATGTGTTGATTTCATAGTTCAAGAAACCCAAGTCGGAGTCACAATGTATTACAAAGCTAAAAGAGATCAAGCGGAAGGTAGCCAAACATGTTTGGGAATTCGATCAGAGATTCAAGACCTTAACATGCCAATTGACTTTTCAGATCCTAGATGAGCAAAACAAAGAATGATTCATTGCTTCCCTCTTACATCACATCAGAGTTCCTCTGATGCAATAGAAAATTTCTTTGCAAGCTGAGGTGTTGGAAATCACCATGAAGTTAGAGTCAGCCCCTATCGAAGAATCCAACTCAGGTATGTGTCAAATCTTGAGTCAATTAAATAGTTTGTCTCTACAGGTCAAAGATATGAAGAAAGACATGGGAAAAGGTAAAATAGAAGACATCCAGTGTGTTAAATGAAAATCAAAAATCCATGATAAGGAACACTATCTCCTATTTCATGAGTACTTGGCCTCTAGATCTTCAAGCCCTTTGAAGCAAGTCACCCTACCCTGGTGCGAGGTATGCAGAAATAGACTTCACCCTGGTGAGTGCTATTACATGGAAAAATCTGTTCAGACACCCAAAAAATTGTATTGCATGTTCTATAAGTATGTAGGACATAATGATATGGATTGTAGGGCTTATTACCTCATGCACTAAAGGTCAAGACACATATACAAAATTCAAGGCGAAGTATAGGAAGAAGGAAACACTACGTAGTATAACTCCCCTAGGAGAGGAAACTTCAATCCTCATGGTGGATTTAGAGGACGAGGACGAGGAGGAGGTATGGCTTGAGGTCGAGGATAGATCATTTATTACAACTATGCACAACCAAGACACTTGGCAAGGGACTGTCAGAACCCTTGTACCACTTCCAGCTACTGCAACTCTTTCTAGCATGTCATCGAGGAATGTCCAACATTGCTAGCTAAGCTTCAAGAAAGATGAGGACCTCAGCAGAACCCGCAAGTGCAACTGATATATGCTTAACCTCATGGAGAAGACCCTAGAGTCATTGGTATCACTCGAGGAGGCGCTATTACAGGAGAAGACATACTGACCCAAGGAAAGACTATAGAAGACTTAGGAGTCAGGAAAGCTACATAGGAGACCCAAACTTTTGATGCAAAGAAAGAAAGACAAATATTTGAGAAGGCAAGAAAAGAGTTCAAAGAAGACCAAGGTTCTTCATCAAAGACATGACCAGAAGTAAGATAATATGGAATTCCTCTGGAATTTGATCAGTATTCTTCACCAAAAGAGGGACAAGAGGTAAGCAAGCTCATGGAATTTTTATATACTTGTATTAATTTGATTCAGGATGAGAGCACTATACAAGAGCTACGAAATTTAATCAGACAGTATGAGATAGGAAGGATAGATCCTTTACTGAATAAAGAAGTACATCAACTATCCAAGAAGAGAAGGAAAAATAAGGAGCTACACTTGAATGCTTAGATAAGAGAATATGATATAGACTATGTGGTCCTCGACTTAGGGTCGGAGGTCAATGTCATGATGAAGAAAACCTGGACACTGATGGGAAAACCAAAGTTGATCTCTTTCCCTATCAGGCTTAGTATGGCTAATCAACAAGCTGTAAGCCCCTTTGGAAGAATGGAACATGTCCCTATGGACATCGACGGAGTAAGAACGTTTGCAAATTTTGAGGTAATTGAGATAGTTGATGACAACTTCCCTTACCCTCCGTTGTTAGGAATTGATTGGGATTTCAATAATTCCAATGTGGTTGATTTAAAGAAAATACGTATGACATTTGAAAGAGATGGCCTTAGGGTCATTGCACCATTAGATCCAGATGAAGGTCAGCAATACATAGAACCTATCAGAGAAGAAGAGCATGCATATGAACTGGAAAACATATACAAATTAATAGCCAAACAATAGGATTACATTAATCCTACTACCAATAGAAACCTAAGATGGCGAAGTGACAATGCATGTTCATAAGATTTAGAAGAAGCACTAGAGAAATGACAGAAAAAAATGTATGAAGTATCTACAAGGAGATGTGCTAGATTAACTAGGGAAGTACGTTGGATCGACACAACAGTAAGTAACTTGCCCACCTTTGATGGTATGAATCCATTAGAAACCTTCTTGTCATAATTTGAAGAAAGTGTACCAACACAACAAATATTTTTGGTAATGTATGAAGCCTTGAAAGAAATAGCAACAATATGGTGGGGGACACACAAAAACAACATTACAGAATGGGTACAATGTCATACCCTGATGATTGTGCAGTTCTCAGCACAAGTGGAAGGCTGCAAAGTTCAGTACACATGTCAAATCTTACCAAAGAACCATGTGCAAAGTTGTGAGGAATCCTGGAGAACCATTCCTCAAGAGCAGTGGGTGCACAAGTTCATTAACACACTAGACACAACCCCTATCAACTAGTACCTTCAAGCAAAGTTGCACCTCATCACTACAGATTGGGAAGGTATGTCTCAAAACTTTGTAACCACCTTCTTATTTGGAATTCAATATTCTTCAGTATATCAAGAGTTAAAAATTGTAAGACAGAAAGTATTGGAGGAGGCCTCTAGCCCCCCCTTAAAACAAGAAGAGGATGAATGGATTGCGCCTCTCCAGAAATTGTAAGGCTATTACAACATCAATGTTGATGAAGATGATGATCCTAGGAAGGTGGAAATTGTCGAAACAGAAGGCCAGAGAGATGTGGAAGGACCAGGAGTTGAGCTACCATTCATTGGACAACCAATCAAGATTAAGAAGGTCAAAATTGGAACAGAGAAGACACCAAAGCTTGCAAATGTTGGAGATTACTAGGATGCTGCTAATATTGACAAGATAACAGAGTTACTGCATGAATATCGGAACTTGTTTTCGACCAAGTTTACTGATATAAAGGGCATTAAATGGCCTATGGGAAAAATGAGTATCCCTTTGAAACCATATGCAATACCAGTCAAATAGAGACCCTACATATTGAACCCTAAATATAAGGAGAAAGTGAAGATTGAGCTTGATAGAATGTTGGAAGCAGGAATTATAGAACCTGTCAAAGAGTCAGAATGGATTATCCCTATTGTGGTACAATACAAGAAGACATGAGAGATGAGGATCTGTGTAGATCTCAGGAAGCTGAATGATGCCTATTGGAATGACCCCTTCCCTACACTATTCACTGACGAAGTGTTAGATAATGTGGGAGGCTAGGAGGTATATTCTTTTACAGATGGATTTTCAGGATACCATCAGATCTAGATTGCCAAGGAAGATAGCCATAAGACCACATTTGCAACAGAATGGGGATCCTACCAGTATACAATGATGCCATTTGGATTGAATAATTCCCCAACCATCTTTTCCAGGGTGGTGGTCAAAGCATTCAAGGAGTTTTTGCATAAATTTCTAGAAGCATATTTTGATGATTGGACTGTTTTTAGTTTATTGAAAAATCATATTGAATGTCTACGGCTAATGTTGGACAAATGCACGCAGTGTCAAATTTACTTGAATATGATTAATTGCATCTTCTTATCACCATTTGGAGTGTTTTTAGGTCATATTGTATGCAAGCATGGATTGTTGGTAGACCCATCTAAAATTTCCATTATCGTTGATCTACCACCTCCTACTTTAGTTAAACAGATGCGCACTGCGCTAGGACATACATAATATTACAGGAAGTTCATTAAAGGATATACCCAGATTACAACACCCATGGAGAATATTTTGAAGAAAGACTGTCAATTTCACTAGACATAAGAGTGCCGACAGAGCTTCGACACACTGAAACAAAAAATGGTTACTGCACCTATTCTGGTTTTCCCAGATTGGAGCAAGAAGTTTCATGTGCATGTCGATGCATCTTCTATTGCCTTAGGAGCAGTGTTAGCACAACCTGGCGAATGGGATATTGACCATCCATTAGATTTTTCTAGTAGGAAGCTATCAACAACAAATATCAACTACACCACCACTTAGAGAGAAGGGTTAGCCATGGTGTATGCACTGTAGAAATTTCACCACTACTTGTTGGGTGGCAACTTTAAAATGTTTATTGATCACTCCGCGTTGAAATACCTAGTTAAAAATCCAGTGTTGGAGGGGAGAATATGCATATGGCTTCTGCTATTTCAGGAATATGATTTTGAGATCGTAGTTAAGCCAGGAAGAATTAACAAAGGTCCTAACCACTTGTCAAGGTTGGAACATGGCGAAGAGATGACCAATTTGGAGGATGCACTATCAGATGCACAATTATTGGTGATTAGAAAGATTGATGAACAATTCGCAGAGATAGTCCAATACCTTTCAACAGGAATGGCACCGAGTGAATATACAATTCCCCAAAAGAAACAACTAGTAGTGCGCGTTGCAAACTTCTCACTTATAGATGGACAACTATACAAAATGGGACCTGATGAGATATTGAGAAGGTGTGTTATGGAGGCAGAGTGACCATTGATCCTCATATATTCTCATCAAGGCATTGCAGGAGGAAATTATGCAGGGAAAACAACTGCACAAAAGGTTCTTAGAGTTGGCCTTTGGTGGCCTACCTTACACAGAGATGCCAAGGACTATTACAGAGCCTGCGATGTGTGCCAAAGAGTTGGGAAACCATATAGAAGAGATGAAATTCCATTATCACCTCAATTGACCCTACAAGCATTTGAGAAATGGGCCATTGACTTCGTGGGACCTATAAATCCACTAGGAAAGCGCATAGGAGAAAGGTACATCATTACTGCGAAACAATATTTGACCAGATGGGTCGAGGCAAGAGAACTTAAGGATTGTAGTGAAACTACAGCTGCACACTTCATATTTGATGACATCATAACTAGGTTTGGATGCCCAAAGATCCTTATGAGTAATCAAGGCAAACATTTCATAAATAAAACAGTTGAATCCATGACTAAAGAATTTGCAGTCCACCATCAGAAGAGCACGCCTTACCATCCACAAGAAAATGGGATGGTGGAAGAATTCAACAAGATCTTGGAGACAACATTAATGAATATTTGCAGTGTGAACAAGGATGACTGGGATTTAAGAGTACCAGCAGTACTATGGGCCTATAGAACCACTTGCAAGAAGCTAACAATGCAGATCCATTTTAAGTTGGTATATGGTCTGAAGCCATTGTCCCAATGGAATATTTGGTACCAATCCTAAGAATTGTTTCCTTTACATATATGGATGACACTGGCGTTGTTCGAGAGAGGCTTGCATAGTTGGTCGAACTAGAAGAAGACAAATTTATTGCAGGATTCCATCAGCAGGTACAGAAGGAAAGAGAGAAGGCCTACCATGACAGACACATTAAGAAGAAGGCATTTAAACAAGGTGATCTAGTACCGGTATATGACAGTAGGTTCATCAAACATCCTGGAAAGTTCAGAATGCATTGGCTCAGACCATATGAGGTCACCTATGTTACAGAAGGAAGAGCTACACAGTTGAATACTTTGAAGGGATAATGGAAGGAAGGTTTAGTGAATAGGAGCTGGTTGAAATTCTATTATGACAACCAACTTCCTCGCAGCTCTCAGTAAAAGCATGAGGAAAAGGCTCTAGGTACCAAGTGCAGTTGAAACTGGGTACCAGACACAGAAAAGACAGTCTGCACAAAGAAGGAGATGAGGCATAGAGCATAAAGAAAAGGCTACACTGTGCAATCTAAAGTCGAAGAAAAAAAGAAATATCAGATCTGAAGTGCCTCGAAACAAGTCACAGGTGAGTGTTGGGGGACTGTTGGCCCTTGGTTATGAAAGTTAGTGAAGATCAAGGAAGAAAAGGAAAAATGTGAACTGCGCAGAAGACACAGTGACTATTACTGGGTCGAAGTGAGAAAAAGAGCAGAACAGATGGAGTGAAGTAAGAGAAAGAAATTAATTGGACGAGGAGATCAAGGATGACAGATCAACAAGAAAGAAGGCTCATGGAAAGCTCAACAAGAGGAAAAATCCATCATTGGATGATTTGGAGCACCGCGCGAGAAGGAATAAAAGACAGGTTGGCGAAGCCCTAAAAATGTGGGTCAGGTTGACCTAGGGTTTTAGACACCTACAGTTTTGGTATCTAGGGTTTTGACGCCTAGGTTTCGGCCTAAGGATGTCGATGAGTGATTGTAATGTATAAATAGAGGTCTATAAGACTTGGGATGGGTTATTGGTGTTATGATTGTTGTTGCTGTCTTTGTCATTGTGTGACTGAGTGAGTAATATTGAGTGAGAGAGAATTGTTGAGTACGAGAGCCTTCTATATTGTAATATCTTTAGCTAGGTGCGAAGATCAACCCTGTAGCTGGGTGCGCAGGGACGGGAGAGACAGAGAAGAGAAGAAAGAAGATATGCTATCTAAGAGTGCATACAAGAACTGTATGCTTCATATTAATATATTATAAGCAAAGTTTTGTGGATGTATCCATAGAGATAGGGTGAACCACGTATATCTTGTGTCTTATATGTGATTGGTGTTATGTTCTTAGTCATTGAGATACTACTATTTCATTACTATGTTAGATCTGATAGATAGTTATGTGGAGTAGATATAAGATGATAAGTGATATATGCATGTTGTATTGTTCTAGTATTAGGTCCACTTGATATTCCCCTTGGTTTTAGACATCTTTGTCCTGCAACCCCCCCATAGTTGCTTCGAGTGAGATTGCATCTGGTTCACAGGTGTTGCCGAAAGGGCCAGTAGTTAGGGCTTCTTGGTGCACTCTTGGAGTTGAACCCTGGGTCTGCCCCTGTGCCAACACCTCCTCTAACACAGGAGTTAAACATGAGGTCATTTAAGGAAGAGTCAAGGAGATGACCCCTCTCAGGCTTGATCGAGGATTGTGTAGAGTTCATATTTTGGGGGATGAGGGGTTTAGTGCCCTATATTGTTAGAGACGGAACTTTCAAGGATTCATTATTTGTTACCCTACCCATATGTTCAATATTGATCATTGATTGTACCCCCCGAACGCTGACTACAAGTTGGTATCCTTAGTTTATTTTCCTATGTATCTCAAAGGTGATTATGGGGGGTTTCCCATGGCACCTGAGAAAGACATTGTATCACGCTATGACTACCCCTGGAGGGTGCCCCATGAAGAGAGGGTTACTTGCATCGGGTAGGGCTAGTAAGTGGAGGTCTGTGTAACCTCTTCTCACTCCTTCATTCATCAACCTTGGGACTTGATCAACCCATGCCAATTTCTGGAAGGTCCTTTCCACTTTTTCATAGATTTGGACTAAGGACCTTATCCACCCGGGCTGAAGTTTTGGGCAATTTGTTTGTTTTTTATGTTTCTCTTAGGAATTTTTAGTGGAGTGTTGTTTTTTATATTTGGCCTTAGGTTATGTATGTATCACCACTTTTGGATTGTTGATTCAATGTGGTTGACCAATCACACCACTGGTTAGGAAGGGCCCAAAATATTTCTCTTGAAAGTGTGAAGCCACCTTTTAGAAGGTGTGGTTTTTTATACCATTGGTTCACTAGAGTCAATGTGTGATACCTTTTATAATGTGAACAATATCGCAAGAGAAAAACCTATGTATAAGAACATAATGGCCAAAGTTATTGAGGATACCGACCAAGGGACCCTTTCCCAAGGGGATTCTTGTGCTTTTCTTTTTGTAGAAAAGTTGGCACCCCTTTAAAGTTGAATTTGAACATTCCTGGGTTGATCGGTTTGGTTGTGGACCACTTTGAATGTCCTCAATGATATTAATTCTTGTCAATTAAGAACCTTATGTCATGGGAATCAAATGGATGTTGATCCTTTTCCTTTTATATCCACGAAGTCCAGTTCTCCTCCTTCTCCCCCCTCTGGTGAAATTCTAGCTAATCGTAACCAAACGTTTAAAAGGAATATAAAGAGGGAGAGTAAGAATAAGATGTCACCAACCTCTACTATTCACGTTGGATACGTTTCATTATCCTTTTCTAGTCATGTTGGAGAACAAAACCAACCTTTGCAAGTCATACAGGGAGAGAAAGTACAATCACTGCAATTCATACTAGAAGTAGTTCACCAACCTCTTTGAGTCATGTTGAAGATTTGCCAGCAGTCGCTACAAATCATTTTGGGGGAAAAATCCCATTCCTTGCAATTCATACTGGAGTATAGTTACCACCTTGTACAATTCATATTGAGAGCACAAAACCAACCTCTGCTAGTCATGTTGGAGTTATGTTGCCGACCTCTGCTAGTCATGTTGGAGTTATGTCAACAACCTTTGTGAGTCATGTTTAAGACCAGTCACCAACCTATGTAATTCATGATGGGAGAACAATTCCATTCACTATGATTCATATCGATGTGAAGTTGCCACCCTATGCCAATCATGTTGGAGACCTGCACCTAGCCTCTACCACTCAAGATATGATAAAAATTAAAGTCAATGCAAGTCATGTTGTCAATCGTTCTCTATCCTATGTGAGTCATTCTAGAGACATGATTTCAGTCATTTCCAGTCATACTGGACCTATGTCAAAAACCTTTGTGAGTCATTTTCAATACAAACAACTATTCATTATTAGTCATGTTATAGGGTTGATTATAGTCACTACTAGTCATAATGGAAAAACATCACCAACCTCTTCCAGTCATGTTGGATACATGCTGTCAACCACTCCAAGTCATGCTAGGAGCAAGAAACCATTCTCTTCTTGTCATGTTGGGGGAAACCCACCGACAACTGCAAGTCATTCTTGGGGCATTGATACTATTAAGAAACCTAAAAAAATAGGATGTAATCCAAAGTTCCCTTTTAGGATTTGCAAGGGGGAACACCTTCCTCATTTTTTCCCTAGTATTCCAAAGTTACTTAGATTGTGGTCCTTTTCTAAAAACCCTTCTAGTTCTGATTCATCTTCACTTTCCCAGCAACATATTTAACTATTGGTTGATGAATTGGTCATCATGATGCAATCTTTGGCTAATTCCACTCTTCTTTTGGGGGGTGATGAATATTTTGATCATGTTGTATCACAATGTATTCAACCGAGCTTTGAGGAAGTGTTCATGTCGATGCAATCTTCACTCAATCTTACTCTTTTCTTGGAGAGTGATGATTCTAATGAAGTAATACCATCGATGTAATATTCGGCCAATCCCACTCTTATTTTAAGGAGTGATGTATCTTTCAACTATATCCTTAGAATGTCCAGTTCAGTACCTTTTGAATAAGGGGGAATTCCATTGTCTTTGAGTACGCTCCCTCCAAGTCCTAGCATGGTTTACTTTGATTGGAATGATATTGTTGAGTCTTTCATTCCTTCTTCCACACCTTTCCAGATAATCGTAAAAGTTAGTTTTATGGTAATTCATTGATGTATTGTAGATGAAGGATCCTTAACAAGTGTTTTATCCTCCTCAACTTGGCATACTTTGGTTTCTTCTAAGCTTGTGTCATATAGCAGTGAGTTGTTGTATTTTGATAGAATACCTATTGAATGTTTGGGGATTCTTCCCCAGTTTCCTATCATGTTGGGTGGGAATATTTTCTTGGTCAATAGGTTAGTAGATTCAGGTTCTTCATACTTTATTATGATTCTTTGGCATGATTATGTATATGCGATGAATGTTGTGGTGTCTATTATATTTTTTGTGATGCATTTCCCTCACCACGGAATTGTTGTCACTATTAATCAACTTCCATATGATAATAACCATCATAGTTTGACTTTAGCTCAGGTTTATCCTTTGTAATTTCCTAGTCTTGGAGTAGAATCTTCCTCGTCGAGGGTAAATTATGTGGCATTTTATACTCAGTGTTCAATTGATTTTGTGAATGATTATTTACAGAAATATTTACCTTCTTGAAACAAGGTCTTGGAAATTGATCAACTATTGTATCCAATAGGGGAATGTGATCCTTGACATTCCCCTTTTGGCCCCAGTAATATTCCATTTCCTCTTGAGTTTTATCTTACTATTTTTTAGACCTCCATCCCTAGTATGTGTGTGTTTTCAAGTCTCGACCTTTATGATGTTGAATTTCCTTCAAATGAGGCTATCCTCAAAGCTATTATTTTGTATTTTTGACCTATTATTGCACTGGAATATTTTCAAGTTCTTTAACAAAGAATCACTTGGCCTAACCCTAGCAATGGGCTCTACCTGGGGAATTATATGCATAAGTTACAAGGTTGTGCGGTACTTTGTACATATTTTACTTTTAGGGTTTTTGTTTTCATGTTCCATATTCAATAGCACATATTATTATCATAGTTATCTATATTGGACTTATTAACTTCTAGGTGAGTGTTGTTGGTCTTATATACAAGACTTTGGAAACATTTTCTTTGGTACACTTTTTGTCTTGTTGATCAATTATGATAGGTAATGATCTCTAAACTGTAATATAGTTTATATTTTCTCCTTCATGTATTTTTTGTATTATTTGTTTCATGATTCACTTGGACTCATGATAGACCCCTTTTAGTTGTTATATTAAACCTTCTTTGTTTCTTAGAAGTTTTGTAATTCATGTGGTAGAGCCTAGCCTTTATGGGCTCCCTAGTTAGAACCTTGTTCATAGTTTGGTAATGATGTTGAAGTACTTTCATAGGCTTGGGAGCCCTATTTAGTCATGTCATGACTTTGCGTTGAAGCCTCATATCTTCTTCTCAATCCTTTTCTGGCCAATACCCATGTGGATACCTTACTTATGTGTTGAGTTATAATATTGCATTGCATTCCACTACTTTTGATTTTGATCCTAATTCCAACTTCATCTTGTTGTCATTTATCCTTTTATCCATTCTCATTATTTCTTATCCATGCAATCTTTTATTTTGTGAATTGACACATGTATCCCTGGAGGAAACATTACCTCGGGTGTTCATATACTACACAAGCTTCCTTTCACTGAGAATAAGTATGTTCCTTGCACTTGGAACCAATTTTCTTTCCCATGAAACTCATTTCCTCCACTGTATTATAGCATTCTTTTGCTCTTTTTCAGGATTTAATAATACGAGAAACAAAATCAAATAATACAAAAAAGAGCATCGGAATGATTCTTCTTTACTATTATTGAAAGCAACCAAGTCTCATGTGAGAAACACACAAAGTTTTGAGTCAAGTATCAATAATTTGGGTTAGTATGGATTCAATAAAATGAACCAATTGCACATACTTTTTACTCCTCTGACTAGTTATTCTTTCATTCTCTATGGAGATTCTATCATTGCCTACTGTATCACAGAATTTTTTCAATGTTCATTTTCAATCCATGCTATCTAAGTCACATATTGTGTCGTGTTCTTGTTCAGAGGAAGTTTCATCCTGTGTCGCCCATTCCACAAAATTCTTGGATTTGCAAGTTGGCCTTCCCATGTATCAAGTACATCTCAAAATCAAGAGTATCTTTGTCCTATACTCATGCTAGTATGGAGGCTCCTCATTCACTTCTTTCCGATGGGTTAAGATCTTATTGACTACAAAAAATATCTCTGAGAGTTTGACCTATAGTTGCAACCTAGGCCTATTTACATAATTCATAGGTGACCTTGTGCTCAACATATGACATTTCATCATTGGTTGCTGACTGAGTGGTTTCCCTTGTGTTCGACGTAAATAAAATTATTCACACATTGGGATTTATCTAGTACCTTGTATTCCATTTGTCCCCATTAGTGGTTTCCTCATGTTTTTCATCAATCTTAATTATTGGTTGTTATTCAGAGGGTATATTTCGTGTGCTAGTTACATATGGTGCATGTAAGAGACATACTCTATGTTGGTCCTTTCAATATTTTGTAAGATTCCTTCCAAATGTTTGGATTTATACTACTCCTCATGTTGGATAATGGGGTATGCCTTAGTTAGCTCCTTCTAGTGGATCTCCTCATATTGACTTCAACACATCTGGCTCTGGGATATGGATCTAGAGTCATTATTAGTACCTCGGGGGTTCCAATCATTAGTGTAAGGTTCCCTCACCATTGACAGTGGGAATACATTAATGTCCCCTGATTGATATATTCTACCAGGTGTTCGACAAAATATCCTATATTCACATTTGTTAGATTGTACTAGGTACCTTGACTCTCATTATCATTATCGATGGGTTGTCTCACATTTGTTAATGGTATACATCAATGACTGGTAATCAAATGGTGTCTCACTATGTTCGTCTTCAAAACATCTATTTGCATGGTGAAAAATTGTACCATGAAAATTGATTTGAAGACCTTGGTAATGTAGTAGCATCACCTCTTTTACGACATTGCCCGAGTTGTGATTGGAAAGTACCACTCCTCACATTTGTACTCATGAATGATCAGTTATCCATCTCTTACCCAAAATACCCTTCAACAATTTTGAAACATAGATCCATTGTGTAAATATTTCATGGCTATGATCTTTGTTTGACATGAATCCATTGTGTATTTCTTTCGTGTCCATGATCATTTATTCCTATCTATCTATCTATCTATCTATCTATCTATCTATCTATCTATCTATATATATATATATATATATATATATATATATATATATTCTACATGGATCTACAATGTTATTGATTGGTGACCATGCTTATCATCACACTTGATCATATGTATGCTCACCTCCAAAATTGAGTTTTCTAACTTGTTTCTGTGTTGGTTGTTTTCCTTAGATTGGATTCTAGTGACCTTCACCCTCACTAACTTCTATTTGAAGACTTATAATGTATATCGTCCATCAGTTGCTCTTATGACCTCAAACATTAGGGGGCATACTTTATAACGACAATTTCCACCATTGAAGCATTGATACTCTTTCTCTCCTTATCTCTATCTTCCTTAAAGAAAACTCTTCCCCATACCTCCTTGATTCCTTCTAAAAAATTATTTTTTTGAGGATGTACGCACCCTAGCATTTATGAAACATACGTATACGTGGGTTGCTCAAGGGACAATAACGTACATGATAATAAATGATGAGAAAAATATAATTGTGTCAAATTAAATGTTGAGTTACATATTTGGTTAGTTTTATAACTTCTTTTGTCCATACAAAACCGTCTCTAACCAATTAGAGACTACAAAAAAAAGGATCATTTTCCTCAAGTAGAAAGGTAATGATACTTTGCACATAAGAAAAAAAACCTATTTGGATATCCCCTCTGAGTGTGTAAGCCCATACATATCCTTGTTGCTACTAGTTTTTTTTTAACTAGAAACACTTGTTTTCAGTTTCCTTTCAATCACAAACCTATCTCACCATGACTCTCCCATTTATTCTCTTTGGGTCTGTGTTGAATTCAGTGTCAAAATAAATCCTTATACCAGGAGTTGGGGTGGAGGAATACAAGATATATTTCATGAATAGGTAAAAATTTTAACTACCTATCTGTTGTTCATCAATAATATAGAAACTCATTCTTTTGAACTATATTGTATTTATATTATTTAAATATACAATTTTTTATGCATGTTTCATCTAGTACTAATTGCTCTGATTTTTCTATCATTTTTCATAGAAGAAACATGTAGTTATATAATGGGTAGTTATTGATATAACTACCTCTCTGTATAGGTCTTCTTGTTTGAGATTCTTTCAGGTTGCAAAGGAACCGTTCGAAAAGAGTGAAGAGATTCTGACAATCTGAAATTAAATCAATAGTTGGAATCATGGTGAGGTAATCTTTCGCTTTCTTCCAAGAGTTAGTTATTTCTTTCGAATTTGGTTATAAGGTGTTTTATTAGTATTATTTATGGAATTTTGTTCTTGTATCATCATTGGTACGCTACAATAAGCCCACTACTATAGGGGATATTTCCTTGAAAGCGATCATGAAGCTTTCAAATTTGAAGATAAAAAAATATCATTAATTATAACTTGGAAAGTGTTTTTTCCCTCTAAGTTTACTTGTATTTTTGAAATGAAGTTGAATTATACTTGTTGGGTGCATTCTCAATTGATCCTAACACTCTCCAATTTTTTAGTCTATAATGAATTTTTTGAGTCATTTAATTGTATATAGGGTGGAGTTGCAAGAATTCATCTTTGTTTTCGAGTTAATTATAATATGGACCTACCTATAGAAGGAGGCCTCATTTCATCTTAAAAGGTGGCTTGAAGTCTAGAATTATTAGAGTTTTTGAACACTCTAATACTCACCACTTTCGAAAACACAATCTCAATCAACAAACAAAGTCTTAAATTAGTTTTAACTTGTTTGCAAGTTACCAAAGAAAAATTTAAACCTTTTCAGAATCAGTTACAACTTCTTCATGATGAACTCCATCTAAAGTGTCTTCAACACTCTAAAACAATGCTTGTTTGGAACAACCCACTTTATGAATTTGAATTTGATTCCAATCAACAATTAGTATAGGATCAAATCAATGAAATAGCTTCATATGCAGTTTTAGATGACGATGAAATTATTCATGAACATGTTCAACACACTCTTTCAAGCCCATTACCAGACCTTGGAAAAAAATCAGAAACAACAAGCATTGAATAAGACTTTTATATGATAAGGATGCAAAATTTCATATTATGGATTATTTCGGACTAATCCACCTCATTACTGTAGGATTCCTTCAAGAATTTTCAACTTCACATGTTCTAGTTCAACATCAAAATGTTAAGTGCTAACATTGTCATCAAGCTAGTAATATGGATGATCAATATTTTGATCTCCATACTTGTCGACACTACAGAAAGAGTAATCATTTATTAGATAGATTCTCCACACTAAACAAACATGAGAGATTAAAAATTCACTATAGGTGAACCAATATATGGAAATGGTCATCAACGACTAAGAAATTATACCAATCTTACTGCAAAATACACTCTTGAGTAAGGACACATCTTGCATCAAATAGTCATTCGATGTTCTCTCCTTGCACCTTAAAGTGGAGAATACATTGATTAAAATCTCTTTCACCTTAAAGGGAGAATATGTTAAAGACCGAAAAATGGGGGAGTACATTAATGAGTGAAAATGGTTAGTGATAAACCAAAACCACCAAAAGAAGTGAGCATGGTTGGTGGTAATCCAAAACCACCAGATACGATGATGAATTTGTTCAAGGTAAACTAGAGCAAAACCCATGACTTCTCACCCTTCAATTGACAAAGTGGGGAATATATATGACGATTGTCAAACTTCAAGTTTCAACAACAACAAACAAATTGCCAAATGGGAAAAAACATTGTGTAGATGGAACACTTAAATAAATAAAAGGCCAAATTGATGACAACAATAACAACGAGAGTATTACAAAGAATTATTCATTTGTGATAAATTTCCAATTGAGAATTTTTGAGGTTTCTACCACTCCTTATATTTTATACCACACCCATTGATTATTTGATTTTGATATCAACATGATGTTTCATTTGGGATTTGAGTAGTTCCAAGAGAATACATAGTTTACTACTCAATAGTTATTTGGAAGGATTATGGTTCACTTGAATCATACACTGTTATCAGATTAATTGTTAAGTGCGGACACAAATAGATCCCCCTAGATCCACCTAGATCTATAACATAACATGACAGGACATGACGCTTTCCCTAAGTTGCTACCATTGAATTTACTACCAAAGAAGGAATGGATGACATACCTTAAGATATTGCTTCCTTATATATTTGTTGTCCCTACTTTGCTCTGGTGCTCTTGTGAGATCAAATCTGCAATGACTCAAACCAACCAAAGTGAAAACAAGTATAGTAGATTCAATGAAAACCTAAACATGTGATCAAGGAGTCATGTAATAAAATGCTAATGATTTTATGAGAAAGAAACATGCCACTGTATTATATAATGTGGAAGAAAGATACAACTAGATGCCTTGATGTCGTCAGGTTCCTTCAAAACTTTCCTTTCTTCCCACACACTTCTTGCTCCAAGGATTTTGAGACCATGGATCTGATAGCTACTCACAATCTGTCTTGACAAACCAAAGCTCAATCCAACTAACTTTATCCATGATATCTCCTCTCCTTTTATAAGCTGAAGAGGATAAGGTGATGAGGTTAGGATGATCCCACTAAATCATGAAAGTGAGTAAGATCCAAACCGTTCAGAGGCCACCTCATCATAGAAGCTTATCCTTCTTGAAGCATCGAGAAGACACTCATTTTTCCCAAGTACAAGAATTTCCACAGCCTAGCTATAGTGCAGCCTGCAGAAACTCCACAGCCTAGCAATAGTGCAGCCTGTGGAAACTAGGAATTTCCTCACCCTAGATACAATGTAGCCTCCAAAAACTAGGAATTCCCTCACCCTGACTATAGTGCAACCTGCAGAAACTAGGAATTTCCTCACCCTGGTGATGCAGTGAGACACAACGACCACCACCTCGTCGCGCTCCTGCTCACAGGATCGTTCAAATTCCCCCTTGAGCCAAATTAGCTCATTTGATTCCCTGCTGGATTCTCAGATGAAAATCTGATCCACAGGTCCTTAATTTTCCCTGTCACGGCCTCTGCACGCGCCTGTGACTTTTCCCCGATTCAAATTTGGGTTTCAGGGTTTAGTGATCCTCGACATCCAGAGTTCCTATCCTCGTGGACTCCTGATCTTCGATTTTCCGATGTGCTCTCTTCCGGCCCTAGCCCCTCCTGGCTATGCCCTGGTCCAAGTGACCACTTCTTATAAGACCACAACCTTATATCCTCTTTCGGGGTTTTGGACTTTCAAGTGCCGAACTGCACTCGTCCTCAGGATCTGCGATGCATCGAATCCCGATATGCTCCACTTCCACTAGTCCCCTGGGCTAGACTTTGAGTCCATATGACCTCCCTTTACATGACTGCAGTCCTATCACCTTTCAGGACTTCGGGGTTTCAAATGCTGAAATGCATTTTCCCACGGGACTGTCGATCCCTCAAATCTCGATTCTTCGATATGCTGACATCTGGCCCCTCGATGGCGCTTTCCTCCTGGTCCCGATTTCAGACATCGCGATTCCGAATTGCAAGGACTCCTTGTCCACGGGATTCCCGATATCCCGACTCGTGATTTCTTGATTGATTCTCCTATCGGGACCTTTCTCGAAGGCTTCGATCGCTGCCACGCATCCCCCACAGATGGATGGTCCTGGTTGCTTACAAGGTTTCACGACTTCAAATGTCCCAGAAGTATTGTCCTCTGGACTCGCGAAACACCGAACTCCAATGCACCAAAATACTGACGACCCTCGATTTCTGCCACGTATCTCCACTAACGGACGGTCCAGATCGTTCCCAGGACATTTACCATGAAAATTCTCGATCTCTTGTCTTCGTGATTCCCGATTTCACGAACACTGATATCCCGATGGCCACGCCCCTCGTCGGGACTTTCACCTCGGTTATTCCCAATGGTAAACCTCGTCCAGCTCTTGTCAGATCTGACGGCTGACGGGTATTTTACTCAAGATATGATGGTTCAGATCATCTCTTCTCCTACGCTCCTCCTGATGCTCCCTGTACGTAGAAACCAATGGTCCAGAGCTCTTCCTCCCGTCAATATGACGGCTGCTATGCTCCCTCCTAAGCCTGCGCACTTCTTCCTAGACTTGGAAAAACCCCAAGTTCCCAAAGGCCTCGACCTTTGTCTTCCTTCTCTGTGAACTCCTTTACCTTGAGTTCTTGTCATGCGTTCTCCTCGACATTGTTCCTCCTAAGTTTTTCTCCTTTCGAATCCTCAAAGGATTTCGACGTCTGCACTTCTGGAGAGTCTTCACGCACACACAGTGTTGTCTCTCCTAAGCTTCTCAACCACTCAAACCCCTAAGGGATTTTTTCCTTCTTTCTCCTTTCTCCTGTAGATGGAGAATTCTTGGATGCCCTCCTGGCTATCCTTCTACCTCAAGCAACCTCTTGCTGAGTCTGCAGGGTGTTTAGTAACCCTGTGAAGATCCCTCAATGGATTATTCTTCCAATCACAGAACTCAAAGAGTTCTCTTCTCTTATGCCTGTCTGCACACTGACTCAAATGCCCTCCTGGAAGAGTATCTTCTCCCAGAACGTTCCAACAGTTCTATCCTCTGTGCACTCCTTGCACCTACTCAATGCCCACCTGGGAGAGCTCCTCAGAATCCTCAGTGATTCTGATTCTTCTGAACTCACAACAGAGTTCTTCTCAGTGCACCACTGTGCATATGCTCAATGCCCACTTGGTAGAGCTCTGACAGACCTCATAGCAGAGTGTTTGTCTGCAACTGTGTCTCTCATACACAGCCTTGCCTCCAAGGTATTCAACAACCTTGAGCTCCTCCTCCTGAGTTGTTGATTCCAGTTCTTGTGTCGTAGCACATCTTTGTCTGAACCCGCAGAATTCAGAAGTGCAACCTCTGTGCACTGGTATTCAGAGACCGTAGTTCTCTGTCACGCCCTCCTGGCATGAAACCACAAAGACCTTCAAACTTGGAAATCAAACACACTCCTGCAAATTCCTAACATACATCTACAGCACATAAAGAACACTCATAGACATCCACATAACACATAAATACATGCAGGAAAAACTGCTTCTATTTATATTAAAATGGCAAATGCCTGTTTGTACAAGGTGTTCTTGAGCACAGCCTGTAACAAGGTATCGACTCTTCTCTCTTCTTCTCTCTACACACTCACTCCTCTCCTCTCCACTACAACTACAACCACTCTCACTACCACTCTCAAAATGAGATACTAAATCTCTTTTACCTGAGGGGGCTCTTCGAGCTCTTCCCTCCAATCTACCTACCCTATTCAATTACATTGAATGGGCTGTCTAGTCCAACCTCTAGATCTAGATCTCAACCTTACAAACATTAAAGGCCTATCTTATCTACAGCCTACGCAAAGGCATGGCTCTATGGTTCAATAGCCTAGACATTAAATTACATTCAATCCCAGTTTTAAATGAGGACTGTGCCTCTCTTCAGTATTGAATGCATGCGCTTGACGTGACTGGCTGGTTGGCTGGCTGACGTGGAGATATGCTCTTGCAGCATACTCCTTAGCTGAAAAATCATGAGCTCCTACTCATGTGCTTCCCATCTCAGCTATTTAAATCCTCCTAGATCCCAAATCATGCTATGGAGTTGTTCATCCACTCCATCTCCCTACTACTGTTGTTGCTTCTTCCTTTCTTCTCAGCTGGTCCTTGCTGGCAGTTTTTGCTGACCTCAACATCAGCCTTCTAATCTCCTCGATCATTGCATCCAACTGCTCCAATGGCTGGTCCTATTTTTTGCAGTCTCCTCAGTTGCAATTTTTTTTGGCTCATGGGCAGATCACTGTGATCTCCCATGCCTCCTTCTTCATATTCATCTGTGGCCTCAAGTTGCCACTCTACTGTAGACTTCAGCTCTGCAGTCTCTTCCTAACTGACTTTTCATTCAGTCACCTTCTCTGACAGCTCAACTTCTGCCAGTTCTCTTGCTGGCTCTGGATTGTTCAGCCAATCCTCCAGGATCTCTAGCTCCCTCTCCCATGGAGTGGTAAATCTACCTACCTGCTCTTTGGCTTCCTTTGCTGCTAGATTTAGTGCTGCAACTTCTTTCTTTTCAGATCCCTGGCCGAAATCATTGAGCCATTCCTCAGAACGCTCATTCTCCTCTTTGTCTGCTTGGGCAGCTTCCAAAGTCTACTCCAATTCTTCTTTCCTGATAGTCACAGCTGACTATTCTTTTGTTGTTGTTGTATCTGCAACACAGATTTCTACCTCTCCTTGGGCAAGTGGTAGGAATATATTGATTCCCCCAATCATCAAAATATCATCCTGATCTTCCTCCTTGGTCAGCTACACCTGCTGATCTAAATCCATCTCTGAATTTATGAGACCCTCCGATAGTCTCATCTTCTTGTCTCTGCCCACCTGGAAATATGGGATGTCGCTGCTACCCTCATGGAAGTCTATGGAATCAAATGATTCCATCTTTGTTTCCTTGCCCACCTGGAAAACTGGAAACCTTTCGTTTCCCTACTGGCAGTCTATGAGATCCCACAGCGACCTCATTTCATTACCCACCTGGTAATGTGAAATTTCTTGGCTGTCCTCATGACAGTCTCTGAGATCCCGCAGTGATCTCGACTCTTTTCCATCCTAGCAATTAGGAATTTCCTCTCTACCCTCATGGAAGTTCTTGAGATCTTTAGCCAATCTCAATTCATTATCTTCATCATTGAGACCTCTCCCAGTCTCCGGTTCACATACCTGAACCATTTCCTTAGGTCCGTCAAGGTTTTCAGCATACCTCAACCATCCTCTTAACAACCTCCGCTGTCTTCTAGCCATCAACTCCTTGACTGGCCATTTTATCTCTGGCTTCTTCATGGGCCATTCATGCATCCATCTCGACCTCTTATCCTACGACATCCACAGTTCAAGATTTTCTATGTCTACCCTTATTTCAGCGAGCTCTTTATCCATTTCTGCAAGCTTTTCTGCCTTTCTCTTCCTCCCAGCATGCCTATGGCCTTCAGTAGTCATGGCGCTGTCCCTGTCTGCTCTCCTAGCAAACCTGCTGCTGTCACTCTGTACCAAGAGTGTTTCCATCTTCATCCTGTAGTCCTCTTGATTGCTTATGGACTATTTCCTACCTGCAAACAATCAGCACAGAGTCTCCAACAACCCTGTCTTCTTCCTTTACCTCCCTTGCCTAAAGTATACAAGCAAGAATCAAGCTCTGATACCACTTGATGTGTATCAGAGTGCTCTTTACCTCTTATGCCTTCCTCGTTTGAAATATACAGACAAGAATCAGGCTCTGATATCACTTGGCACAGTGAGAAACACACACACCACCTCATTGCGCTCTTGCTCAGGATCGTTCAAACTCCCCCTTGAGCCAAATTAGCTCATTTGATTCCCTGTTGGAATCTTGAATGAAAACCTGATCCACAGGTCCTTAATTTTCCCTGTCACGGCCTCTGCACGCGCCTGTGACTTTTCCCCGATTCAAATTTGGGTTTTGAGGTTTTGTGATCCCCGACGTCCAGAGATCCTGTCCTCGTGGACTCTCGATCTCCGATTTGTCGATGCGATCTCTTCCGGCCTTAACCCCTCTTGGCTTTGCCCTGATCCAAGTGACCACTTCTTATAAGACCGCAACCTTATATCCTTTTTCAGGGTTTCAAACACTCAAGTTCTGAACCACACTCATCCTCAGGATCCACGATCCACCGAATCTCGATATGTTCCACTTCCGCTAGTCCCCTGGGCTAGACTTTGGGTCCATACGACCTCCCTTTACATGACCACAGTCCTATCACCTTTCGGGACTTTGGGGTTTCAAATGCTAAAATGCATTTTCCCACGGGACTGTCGATCCCTCGAATCCCGATTCTCCGATATGTTGACAGCTGGCCCCTCGATGGCGCTTTCCTCCTGGTCGTAATTTCAGACTTCGCAATTTCGAATTGCAAGGACTCCTTGTCCATGGGATTCCCGATATCCCGACTTGCGATTTCCCGATTGATTCTCCTATCGGGACCTTTCCTGAAGGCTTGGATCACTGCCACGCGTCCCCCACAGATGGACGGTCCTTGTTGCTTATGGGGTTTCGCGACTTCAAATGTCCTGGAAGTCTTGTCCTCTGGACTCGTGAAACGCCGAACTCTGATGTGCCAAAATACTGATGGCACTCGATCTCCACCACTTATCTCCACTAACGGACGATCCAAATCATTCCCGAGACTTTTACCATGAAAATTCCCGATCTCCTGTCTTCGTGACTCCCGATTTCATGATCACCGATATCCTGATGGCCACACCCCTCGTTGGGACTTTCACCTTGGCTATTCCTGATGGTAAACCTCTTGCAGCACCTGTTAGATCTGACAGCTAATGGGTATTTCACTTAAGATCTGACGGTTCAGATCATCTCTTCTCCTACGCTCCTCCTGACACTCCCTGGACGTAGAAACCAACGGTCCAGATTTCTTCCTCCCGTCGATCTGACGATTGTTGTCCTCCCTCCTGAGCTTGCACACTTCTTCCTAGACTTGGAAAAACCCCAAGTTCCCAAAGGCCTCGACCTTTGTCTTCGTTCTCTGTGAACTCCTTTACCTTGAGTTCTCGTCATGCGTTCTCCTCGACATTGTTCCTCCTGAGTTTTGCTCCTTTTGAATCCTCGAAGGATTCCGATGTCTGCGCTTCTGCAAAGTCTTCACGCACACACAGTGTTGTCTCTCTTGAGATTCTCAACCACTCAGACCCCTAAGGGATTTTTTCCTTCTTTCTCCCTTCTCTTGCAGATGGAGAATGCTTGGATGCCCTCCTCGCTATCCTTCTACCTCAAGCAACCTCTTGTTGAGTTTGCAGGGTGTTCAGTAACCCTATGAAGATCCCTTAGTGGATTTTTCTTCCAATCACAGAACTCAAAGAGTTCTCTTCTCCTGTGCCTATCTGCACACTGACTCAAATGCCCTCCTGGCAGAGTATCTTCTCCCAGAACGTTCTGATAGTTCTGTCCTCTGTGCACTCCTTGCACCTGCTCAATGCCCACATGGTAGAGCTCCTCAGAATCCTCAGTGATTCTGATTCTTCTAAACTCACAGCAGAGTTCTTCTCAGTGCACCACTGTGCATATGCTCAATGCCCACTTGGCAGAGCTCTCACAGATCTCACAACAGAGTGTCTGTCTGCAACTGTGTCTCTCATACACAGCCTTGCCTCCAAGGTATTCAACAACCTTGAGGTCCTCCTCCTGAGTTGTTGATTCCATTTCTTGTGCCACGACACGTCTTTCTCTGAACCCGTAGAATTCAGAAGTGCAACCTCTGTGCACTGGTATTCAGAGACCGCAGTACTCTGTCACGCCCTCCTGGCATGAAACCACAAAGACCTTCAAACCTGGAAATCAAACACACTCCTGCAAATGCCTAACATACATCTACAGCACATAAAGAACACTCACAGACATACACATAACATAGAAATACATGCAGGAAAAACTTCTTTTGTTTATATTAAAATGGCAAATGCCTGTTTGTACAAGGTGTTCTTGAGCACGGCCTGTAACAAGGTCTCGGCTCTTCTCTCTTCTACTCTCTACACACTCACTCCTCTCTTCTCCACTACAACTACAACCACTCTCACTACCACTCTCAAAATGAGATACAAAATCTCTTTTACCTGAGGGGGCTCTTCGAGCTCTTCCCTCCAATCTACCTACCCTATTCATTTACATTGAATGGGTTGTCTAGTCCAGCATCTGGATCAAGATATCAGCCTTACAAACATTAAAGGCCTATCTTATCTATAGCCTAGGCAAAGGCATGGATCTATGGCTCAACAGACTAGACATTAAATTACATTCAATCCCAGTTTTAAATGAGGATTGTGCCTCTCTTTAGTATTGAATGCGTGCACTTGATGTGGCTGGCAGGCTGGTTGGCTAACGTGGAGAGATGCTCCTGCATCACCTAGCTATAGTGTAGCCTATGAAAATCCTCTTTAATAGGGTTTCTACAAAGGAAAATACAACTTCTTCTCTCAGTAAAAGTTCTTCTCCCTTCATTCTTCAGGAATTCAGGCCATTAACCCCTCTAAAGGCAAAAAATAGGTTTACAGCATTAACGGTCATAAGGGTGATGAAAATAATGTGTAACAGAGATCCCCCCAAAGTATGAAGTCAGAATAGAGTGGTAGCTGAAATACTTTGTCGATTGTGTGTAGGGAACAAGGAACTCGTCGATTGGAAATCTGTCAACAAACAAGGAAATATAATACAATAATATATCATCACTGAGGTATGCATTCCCATACTCAGAATACAAATGAATCAAAGAATAAATTTCGACATGCAAAGATCCATGTCAAGTAAGACAGGTCATGGCCACCAAACGTACACTATGGATCCATGCCAATATGACTCAAATATGAACATAGCCACCTAAAATACATTGTGGATATATGTGTTAAAGACTCAAATTTGAACATAGCCACGAGACATACAATGTGGATTTATGAAACCATAAAAAATAAATATACTCCAATGCAACCTAAATCTGTGAGAAAAGATTCAGGGTCTTCATCTCCACCACTCTATAGTACGAATCTAACCATGTGAATACATGTGCTAAAGTCGAACATGGTAGAAACCACTTGATTATCGGTCATTAATGAATATCGTTAACAAGTGAGAGGGAAATCACCATTAATGTCAATGACTCCCAAGGTACACCAGTACAATCCAACGAATGTGAATCAATGAGCTGAAGTCGAACACTCGACAGAATCTCTCGATAAGAGGTTGATAATGAAAACCCACTGTAGAAAGCGAGGAAACCTTCCATTGAGGCATGCAAGTTCCAAGGAACCAATTAGTTTCTAAGTCTAATTCCTGGATAATGATTTGAAGTCGATAGGAAAAGACTTGTCACAGGAGGGCCTTAATGTATCCTCCATCAATGACACTAAATGGGTAACAAGATTTGAAGTATATAAGAGTAACCAATAACTCAGGACTGACTCAGGGATGGCCGATGCAATAGAAGGCTTAAGGACTTTTGAAATGGACAACGCAATAGAAGGCTTTACGGGTTGAACTTCTCTTTGAACGTATTGACGACACGACAACAGTCTTGGAAAAAATGACTCAAAAATGGGGATCACAGACCAACTTGTAATATTATAAAAGAGTATGATCAAGAGACAAGCAGATTTTCTAACCTAGACACAAGGCGAGTGAAAGGGTGTCATGTTCAAAAGTGACTCTTCCATGGAATACATGTTTAGACACATTTCTTTCCCAATTTTCCCCTTCCATTTTTGGTGAGTACCTCTTTATTTTTACACAATCTTGAGGAGGATAACATATTTTTGTTGATGTAAGCTCATCATTCAAATGAGTCCCTCATATTATTTTTAACGAACCCTAGGAAGGATTGGTTTGGTCCCATACGGGCCTTTCAATATTTGTTTTACAAGTCCAAAGAAAGAAAACTCATGGGTTTTTCATGTTTAGAGAGTCTGAAAAACACTTAAAGAAAACTTTGGTCACATATGAGTCTTTCGATGTTTGTTTAACGAGTCCAAAGAAAGAGAACTCGAGGTTTTTTATATTTAGAGAGTCTGAAAAATACTTAAAGAGAACTCTCTCAGTTCCTTTTTTGTAAATTAGTCTGATGAGACCAAAAAAGAGATAAACTATCACTCAATAGACGCACTTTCTAATACTTTAACGAGCATGAAAAGAACAAGATCGCTTGACAATCGTTTCATGTTTAAAGAGTCTGAAAAGAGCTTAAAGGGAAATCCAGTGGTTTCCTTTTTTGTATAACCTTTACGAGTCCAAAAAAGTGATAAAAGTATACTCGGTTACATTCTCATTGATTTACGAGCATGCGAAAGAGAAAAGACTAAGCTCGGGAACTTATTCTCATGTATTTACAAGCACGAGAAAGAACAAAGACTAAGCTCATGATTGTTTTCATTTTTATGCAATCTTTAAAACAAAACAAATCTATGCTTGGATCTGGTTTCATTTTTACACAAGTTTGAACCAGAGGAAACTATGCTTGAGGTAGGTGGTTTGATTTTTACACAAGTTTGAACCATAGAAAACTATGCTTGTGGCTTCCCAATGCATGGTTGGTACATAGCCCCCATCTTAAGAAGCTAGTGGGTAGACTTCAACATGAAGTCCAGAGGCTGGAAGCATTGCCCCCCAAGCTTCGTTTCGTCCATCTGCAAAGGGGGAGGAAAGGAAGCTTCAAATACTAGACGAAGGACTTGACTCAATAGAGAGGGGAAATTTGTTTCATGTTTTAACAAGCTTAACAAAGGATAAGAACTATGCTCGAGAATCCAGGTTCAATCCCTAGACCTCTGTTTCATTTTTTAACAAGCTTGACACAAAAACATGAACTATGCTCATAACCTCTGTTTAATTTTTTAACGAGGTTTCCACAGAGATGAAAATACTATCCTTAGAACTGGTTTCATTTTTTAACGAGCTTGAAATTAGAAAACCATGCTCAACGTTGGTTTCATTTTTTAACGAGCTTGAAATCAGAAAAACATGCTCAAAGATCTCTTCTTGATCACGGCTTCCAAGAAGATAGTGCTCTAGAATGACACCATGTCAAGGGACAAAACTCATTCATGGCCTCCAAGAGATCTTCACTCAATGGAAGAAACACACTCTGGAAAGAACCCATGTCAAGGGTCGCAATAGGGGTAAGGAGGTTAGGCTTTAATATCCTTACCGAAGAGATTACCATGTCAAATACTGGATCCAATTCATAAGCGAGTGAACTTACAACGAGAGGATCATATGCATCGAAAATTGAAGGCATGAGAGAGAATGCCACATAATTGACCTGTGGCAGGGGTGATACCATATGCATATAAGAACCATTTAGGGAGGTTATCCAATCAGGACCGATGAATGAAAGTTGATCAATAGTCACAATTCCTCTATCGTGCAGGAAAGATATTACACGAAAAAGAGTGAACGTGATAGAGTTCATGGCATAGACATAATCTCTCCCAAGGAGAAGAGAAAAATCCAAGGGGTCTTGGACTACCATGAAATCAATAACGACAGTTTTCCCTCCCAAAGTTACAACAAACTGAGGAAGGGTCCCTAAAGGTTGACTGGTTCTTCTGTTGAAATCTAATAGATTCTGCATAACTGGCGCAAGCTTAGGAAAACCCATAGATTTCCAAGCAAGAGAGGACAAAATACTAATAGACACACCTTAATCTATTAGCATCTAAGGAATGTCCTGACCATAAACCTGTACTTCAATATGGAAAGGAATGTGAGAAGGAAGACGAGGTCCAATTATCACACCCCAATTAAAAAGGATGGTCTCGTTACTTGGAGGGGGTTCCACGGGAGAAGGAGGAATGTCCCCCAGTAGGGTAGATTCTGTATCAACAAGACAAACATGACTAGTATCGGGTTTACTGTCGAGCGAGAGAGTAGGATTGATCGATGATGAGATCAGATCGACCACTTGAGTTTCATTCTCCAAGGGGAGAATGGGGTCAACGGTTGGAAAAGGATCGACCACTTGGATTTCACTCTCTAACGGGAGAGTGGCATCAACTGAGGATGGCATCAAATCAATCACTTCGTCAACTAGTTCAACTAAGGATGTGACCAGATTGACCACTTGATCAACTGGACTGAGCGATGAAAGGGATGGATTGATCGTTCGATAAACTACAGGTGGGTCGAGAGTAAGCTTGTGATAAGTAGTTGGAAGCTGAGGTTGTGAAACAGTCATGTATTCTAGGAATTTCGAGGCTTCATCCATATGACGACAAAGATGAGTTAGATGATTCCCTTTGCATAACAGACATGGGAACTTGGCTTGACTTTTCTTCTTCCCAACTATATCGTGACTAGTTGATGGGAGGTCATTGGTATGTTGTTTAGAGGCTAATGACATGGGTTGGCGAGGGTGTTTAGACCATGCTTCTATAACCTTAAGAAGATGGCTACCCTTGCAAAGCCTAGAAGGGTACTTGGGCTTACAGGTTGTTTGGGTGATCTTGCCATCATCAACACTCCCAACATGATTAACAGTAACTCGTTGTTTTCCAACATGTCTGGTAGTGGTTGGAAGTGTGGATCCTTGCTTATTTTTCTTCTTCTTATTCTTCCTTTTCTTCTTCTTCTTATCCACTAGGTTACTATCTTGAGATATTTCACTCGGCAAAGAAGATGAAATGGAAGAAGACCTTGCAAGTGAAGAAGGAGAAGAAGATCTTATTGGTGAAGAAGGTGAAGTATCAACATGAGGTTGATGCTCTTGGGGGGAAGTGTTTATGATGGAAGAACTAACTGCATTCAGGATTACTTGAGTGAAAAACAACCATAACGATAATCCAATTATGAGACATGGAAGGCTCAAAGTAGCGATGTGAGCAGGACCAATGTTTCTGTAAGAAGGAAAAACAAAAGGTTCCCCTGGAAAAGGTGTTCCTCTATTGGTCATTCTGGAAACTGACACCATTAAATAAATATACAATCTAGATTCCACTAGGGAAAACAAAAAACACATGCTAAAAATCTTGTAAGAAATAAAACAAACAAAACCCTCTCATAATGAACGCACTAATTGGTGATGAAATCCAATGTCGTAGGAACAATGTAAGAAGGGGTTGAGATAGAGTGAGTGGAAAAGTTACGTTGGCAACCTCCTTAACGGACTTACACCCTAGTGCAAGCTCCCACACATAATTGTGGGTATACCCTCCAAGGAGCCCGAGTGAGTTTGGCCAACGTCGATTCCATGTACCGTGAAGACTTTCCCCTCCACAGTCACCTTGTGTAAAGACCCTAAAGGGATAGGCCTCTAAGGTTACCAATTACGACAGTGATGCCTAGGGAAACAGTTGACAGTTTGATCCATGTGCAAGGGCAGGGTATCTAGCCAAAAATCAACTTGAAAGGATTCCACTCATCATTGTGGGTATACCATCAAGAGACCCCTATAATACGCACAATCTCTACACCAAGACCAACAAAGCAAGGTGAGTAACTCTGCTAGTCTCAATGTGACCTCGTGATTGACCCTTTTGTTAGAAGGGCTTCCCATTTCAAAAAGTAATAAGTGGATTTCATCGCTCCCTAACTCAAGATTCTATGTTTTTTTGTAGCTTTGGAAAGTTATCTTTCACACCTATTCCAAATCCCTACAACTAATCTAATGTAGGTTTTCTACAAGAAAATATAAAAATGTCTAACCAATTTTTATAAGCGCTTTATTTTTAAGGATGTTTTTACTCAAGAGGAAAATGGCATGGACAATATGGTGTTTTGACCAACTCAAAAGTTATGCAAAGAGATGAATATGCAATCTTTTCATTTCAATGAAGGCTATGCTACGAGAAGGAGAAAACATTTATCATTCCCAAATATACAATGTCTCAAAATTTTACTAAACTCATCAATATCAAGATTTTCAAGAAATGAGACAAATAGAATGTACACCAATACATGATTCTTTCCCCCCCCCGGCCATGAGGGGGAAATTTTTTTAGAATTCAAGACCAAAAAATGCCAAAAATCATGCAATTTCACTACTTCAAATGCAAGGATGTCCCCAAACTAAGATAAAGCAAGAAATTAAAACTTTTTGTTTTAAAGATAGCTAAAATCAATAGAAAATCTATATAAAACAAAGAAACCCAAACTAATTTTATCTTTTAACATGAATTGTTCAATAAAAATAAGTGTTCTTTCACTAAACAATTCTAAAGAAAAAAAATTCTTTGTAACAGAAAGACACTCAAAGTAAGAGACCAAATCTTTCAAAGAAAACAAAGCAAAGATGGATAAAATAAGTTTCAAAGCTGTCAATCAGACTATAAAGAGATCATAATCAAACCCAAAAATTCACCCAAAAACCAAATCCGAGGTCTGAGTAAGGAAAAAACCATCAAAAATCAAAATTTTCACAATTTCCACAGGCTGTAGACTAGCACAGTGCAAAAATCCCTGATTTCCGCAAGCCAGATATGGGTAGGGTGTGGAGTTTCCGCATTGGTATAAACATGTAGGGTGCGTAAATCCTAAGTCGCCGCACTGTCCTTCAAAACAAGGTGTGGAAATCAAACAAAAATGGAAAAAATTAAAAATTAAGAAAGTTTTCCAGTGAAGTTTAACAGTTAGAGAGTCAAGATGGATATCCCAGTGACTCAGAAAATAGAAACCAAGAAATCAAAGCAAGCAATAAAGAAAAACTAGGAAAACAATATGCTCCCCAGTGGAATCGCCAATTTTGTTATCGGGTTAATTGTTAAGTGCGGACACGAATCGATCCCCCTAGATCCACCTAGATCTAGAACAAAACACGAAAGGACATGACACTTTCCCTAAGTTGCTACCATTGAATTTACTACCAAAGAAGGAATGGATGGCATACCTTAAGATATCACTTCCTTATATCTCTGTTGTCCTCGCTTCACTCCAGTGCTCTTATGAGTTCAAATCTACAATGACACAAACCAACCAAAGTGAAAGCAACTATAGTAGATTCAATGAAAACATAAACATGTGATCAAGGAGTCATGTAATAAAATGCTAATGATTTTTATGAGAAAGAAACATGTCAATAGTTCCTTGCTTCCCACACACTTCTTTCTCCAAGGATTCTAAGACCATGGATCTGATAGCTACTCACAATCTATCTTGACAAAGGAAATCTCAAAGCCAACATAAATTTCCCAAGCTCAATCCAACTAACTTTCTCCATGAGATCTCCTCTCCTTTTATAAGATGAAGAGGATAAGGTGAGGAGGTTAGGATGATCCCACTAAATCATGAAAGCGAGTAAGATCCAAACCGTTTGGAGGCCACCTCACCATAGAATCTTCTCATTCTAGAAGCATAGAGAAGATGCTCGTTTTCCCACATACAGGAATTTTCGCACCCTAGCTATAGTGCAGCTTGCAGGAACTCCATAGCCTAGCTATATTACAGCCTACGAAAACCAGGAATTGCCTCACCCTGGATATAGTGTAGCCTACGGAAACCATGAATTTTCTCACCCTGGCTATAGTGCATCCTACGGAAACTAGGAATTTCCTCACCCTGGCTATAGTGCAGCCTGCGGAAATCCTCTTTAATAGGGGTTTTACAAAAGAAAATACAACTTCTTCTCTCAGTAAAAGTTCTTCTCTCTTCATTCTTCAGGAATTCAGGCCATTGACCCCTCTGAAGGCAACAAATATCTTTACACCATTAATAGTCATAAGGGTGACGGAAATAATGTGTAACATACATAGAACTTCAAATTGACGATTGAGATGTTGATTAACACTATTTGTGTGTCATTTTTTTAGAGTAGTTTTGTTGACATTTGTTTCACTTGAATAATCATTTGACCCAATAAATCATAACTAGATCCCTTTACATTGTTGTTTGGGAATCCAAGTTATTTGTCTGGTAAGACATGCATTGGGAATCTAGTTTGTTTTTGGTAAGACATGCATTGGGAATCCAGTGTTCTACATTTTTGCTTGTGATATATTCGTATATATATGCTAATTGATTCTTTTAGAAATCTGATCAGAAATTTTAAAAAATACAGATTTAGTTCTTAAATCTATACAATCTGTGTGCCCCAGAGGAGTATTGATCGATTTATACATTCAAATTGGATTTTACACAACAAAAAACTTAGATTTAATTAACAATTATATTGCCCAATTCCAATGATATTGGGGGATTCCAATAATATTATTGAAAATAAGAAAAAAAAATATTAAAAGATCTACCTTGATTTGTATATTTAGAATTTATATTAAAAATTTACATTTAAGGGTTTTTGTTTATTATAAAATTATTAAAAAATTGAAAAAATAATACATCAAAAGTTAAAGAAAAATGCATGAATCTTCATCTTTGAAGAAATAAAAAACCAAAACTAAATAAAAAAAAAATGCAGTGAGGAAAAAATTAAATGGTCCACATATCTAAACTAACTCCTCCACATTGCACATGCCATTGCATATGTCCAATCTTGTTAGTGGCTTCCCTTAGGGATTTGGGACTATTAGTAATTGATTTTTAGGGATTCTATTTAATTGGCATGAAAATCAATAAATTTTCACTCTTTTAACCAAAGTCTTTAAAGTTCATACGATTTAAGGTTCGAAATTCATATGTTTTAACCAAAGTTTTGTTTTTTACCTCTTATTTGGCCTCTTCCCGAGGGAGGCAAAGAAAATAGCTTAGGTTATGTCATGCATTTGCATACTCATTTTTGCTAAGTGTTTGCAAAAACAAGTAATGTTAGGAATGAGTCTAGCATTACTTCTTAACATTAAATGTTATGATGTAATGCATAGGCCATAATAGCCTGTAGAAAATTTGGTGCCACCTAAGACAACATGCAAAGCTACATGCTTAGGCAGGACAAAGAGTGTAGCATATATGTAACCTTTGCAGGTTGGACTCCCTCAAAATTCAACAAACGGATAGAAACCTAGAAAATTGGCACAAACACTCTGACTTGTGTACGTTCACCTTCCCGTCAGAAGCTCTCCTTGTCTAGCTTCCAATTTCTTCCAATGCACCAGTTAGGTCAAGTGCCTTGAAAGAGGATTTCTCGCGGATGCAACTTCTGGAAAACTCAACAACCAAACCACTAAATATCCTCTGCCCATTGCTTTAAGGATGAAGGCAGCGAAGGAAGAAGGCTAGGTTGGGATTATCTAGAGAAAGAATTTCTGAATTGGTGGATGAGTGGCTCACTGTCCCGGTATCCTTCCTTTCAACCAGTAATTGCTACTCAACTTTATCCATGGGCATAGACAAACTCCATATAAATTCTATAGAAATAGACGAAGTGATAGGTAAATTGAAATTAAATGTTTCTTTCACTTACTTTTTATATCATTTCGGTAAGCGATTAACATCTGCTCTTGCAGGAGGCGATGTTTTATACACCTTTTCTTGTTTATCATAAGTAGCTCAGGTCCTAGTTCATCATCTTCTTCCTTAACATAAAACTGAAATGCCCTACCCTACCCCGTTAAATCTTTCTCAACCAAACCCGAACTAAACAGGTCGTAATCCCCAAGGTAAAAGCATGTGAGCCACTTACTATCCAGTTAGTGTAGCACCACATCTTAGTACGGAAGAACAAGACCTATCGAGGGACTCTTTCTGTATATTTCTTTATTTGGATTGATTCGAGTGGGAATTGGAGTGGACGATATTACAAGACCAAAGACGAAGAAGTGGTTATGATGGGTGGCGTAGGAAACACTCATTATTTTTTCAATGCTATGCAACATATGTAAATCAAGCTTCATTGATTCTTAATCAGCCAATCTGCTCCTAACGTCATGTTATGCTATAAAGTTTAATTAGTTGCTCCCATACTGGGATTTTTTCCAAATGACTTGGGTAAGGATGGTTTGTTGCTTATGTTGTTCATATGTTATGTGTCATTTGGTATGGGCTCGCCTGTTCCTTGGATCGCTTGGTTCACATCTATGCCATTTGAACTACATGAGGGAACATACTGGGGATCACTGAAAGAATTTCCTTAGTCCCTACCCTTCGGGCTTCGGGACTATTAGTAATCAATTTTCAGGGATTCTATTTATTTGGCATGAAAATCAATAATTTTTCACTCTTTTAACCAAAGTCTTTAAAGGTGATACGAGTTAAGGTTGGAAATTCATATGTTTGAACCAAAGTTTTTCTTTCGACCTCTTATTTGGCCTCTTCCCGAGGCAGACAAAGAAAATAGCTTAGGTTATGTCATACATTTGCATACTCATTTTTTCTAAGTGTTTGCAAAAATAAGTAATGCTAGGAATGAGTCTAGCATTACTTATTCCTAGCATTACTTCTTGACATTAAATGTTATGATGTAATGCATAGGCCGTAATAGCATGTAGAAATTTTGGTGGCACCTAAGACAGCATGCAAAGCTACACACTTAGGTGGGATAGAGAGAATAGCGTATCTGTAACCTTTGCAAGATGGACTCCCTCAGAATTTAGCAGATGAATAGAAACCCAGAAAATTGGCACAAACACTTCGGCTTGTGTACGTTCACCCTCCCGTCAGAAGCTCTCTTTCTCTAGTTTCCAATTTCTTCCAATGCACCAGTTGGGTCAAGTGCCTTTGAAAGAGGATTGCTCATGGATGCATCTTCCGGCAGACTCAACAACCATATGACTAAATATTCTCTATCCATTGCTTTAAGGAAGACAACTAGGCTAGGATTATCTAGAGAAATAATTTTCGAATTGGGGGATGAGCAGTTCTTCGTCCCGGTATCCTTCCTTTCATCCAATAACCTCTATGCATCTATATCCATGGGCATAGACAAAATCCATAGAAATTCCATACAAATAGACTAAGTGTGACTTTCACATAGGTAAATTGCAATTAAGTGTTTTTTCACTTACTTTTTATATCATTTCGGTAAGCGGTTGGAAGCATCTGTTCTTATAGGAGGCGATGTTTTATACGCCTTTTCTTCTTTATCATAGGTATCTCGGGTCCCGGTTCATCATCTTCTTCCTTAAAAGAAAACTGAAAGGCCCTACCCTACCCCATTGAACCTTTCCCAAACAAACCCGAACTAAACAGGTCGTAAGCCCCAAGGTCAAAGAAAGCAAGCCACTTACTATCCAGTTAGCACAACACTACGTTTGAGTATAGAAGAACAAGACTTGTCAGGGGAATATTTATGTATATTTCTCTATTTAGGTTGATTCATGTGGGAACCGGAGTGGATGATATTAGAATACCAAATACGAAGAAGTGGTTATGATAGGTGGCACAAGAAACACTCACTATTTTAACAATGCTACGCAAGATATGTAAATCAAGCTTCATTGATTCTTAATCATCCAAGCTATTCCAAATGTCGTGCCTCACTGTAAAGTTTGATTAGTTGCTCCCATACTAGGATTTTTTCCAAATGACTTGGGTAAGGATGGTTTGTTTCTTCTATTGTTCATATGTGATGTGTCATTTGGTATGGGCTCACATGTTCCTTGTATCGCTTGGTTTTCATTTGTGACTTACGAACTACGTGAGGGGACATACCGGGGACCATCGACATAATTTCCTTTATCTTTCCAATTTCTCCTATTTCTGAATTGGGGGATGAGCGACTCTGCCCTACCTGTTTCGTGATCCACCTGTTGCACATCTATCCCTCACTTGGCATTTGTTCCTGTCAGGTATCTTCCTCTTGATGTAGGAGCATCTCTCCATGTCAGTCATCCAGCCACGTTAGTGCATGCATTCAAGGATGAAGAGAGGCGCAACCTTCATATTCAATTTTGAATTTGAATGTAAAATTAAATGTCTAGGCTATTGAGCCATGGAGCCATGCCTTTGTGCAGGCATTAGAGTAGATCGGCCTTAAATGTTTGTAAGGCCGAGATCTAGATCCGATTTGTGGACTAGACAACCCATTCAATGCCATTGAATAGGGTAGGTATATTGGAGGGAAGAGCTCTAAGAGCCCCCTCAGGTAAAAATATCATAGAGGATCTCATTTTGTAATAGCGAGAATAGAATAGAGGAGAGACTGTGTGTAGAGAGTAGAAAAGAAGGAGACGAGACCTTGTTACAGGTCGTTCTCAAGAACACCTTGTAAATACAGGCGTTTGCCATTTTTAATACAAATAGCAGATTTCCTGCATGACTATGTGTTAAATGAATGTCTGTGAGTGTTCTTCATGTGATATGAATGTATGATGTAGATGTATGTTGTAGGTTTGCATTTGCAGGAGTTGGTTTGATTTCAGGTGAAGGTCTTTGAGGTTTCATGCCAGGAGGGCGTGACAAAGTACTGCGGTCTCTGAATACTAGTGCACTGAAGCACTTCTGAATACTGTGGGTTCAGACAAAGACGTGCTACAACACAAGAACTGAAGTCAACAACTTAGGAAGAGGACCTCAAGGTTGTTGAATACCTCAAGAGGTAAGGTTGTGTAGGGAGAACACAGTTGCAGACAAAATCTCTGAGGAGTTCTGTAAAGCTCTGCCAGGTGGGCATTGAGCCAATGCAAGGAGTGCACAGAGGAAGAACTCTGCTATGAGTTCAAAAAATGAACCAGAATCACTAAGGATTCTCAGAGCTCTGCTAGGAGGGCATTGAGAAGGTACATAAGGTGCATAAGAGAGGACAGAACTGTTGGATGTTATGTAAGAGGATACTCTGCCAAGCGGGCATTGAGTAGGTGTGCAGATAGCCACAGGACAAAAGAACTCTTTGAGTTCTGAATTTGAAGAAGAATCCACTGAGGGATATGCATAGGGTTGTTGAACATCCTGCATACTCAACAAGAGGTTTCTTGAGCAGAAGAATAGCTAGGAGGGCATCACATTCTCCAGTAGGAGGAGAAAGGAGAAGGAACTGTTTCCTTAGAAGTCTGGGCGAGGATAAAGCTCAGGACAGATAGCACTTTCATGTATAAAGAGACTCTACAAGGAGTGCATGAGTCGTGGAAACCTCTTAAGGTCTCAGAAAGAGAGAAGCTCAGAAGGGATAGTGCTTTTATGCACCTGTTATATCTGCAAAGGTCACAGAGGCCCAAAGAGCTCTTTGACAAGTTCAAATTACCCAAGCTCAGGAGGGGCAATGTTTTCATGTGCGTGGTGAAGCTCAAAGTCAAAGAGTTCACAGAGAACACAGAAGGAAAACGTTGAGGCCTTTGATACTTGGAATTCTTCCAAGTTTTATAAGAAAGCGCAGAAGCTCGGGAGGAGCAACAACTGCCATTGGATCTAGCTGGAGAGATCTGGACCGTTGAAAAGTCTTCACGTCCAGAAGAAAAGCATAGCAACATTGGACCGTAGGAGGACGAGTTCCACGAAGAGAAACACCTTCGTCAGTTGTGAAAAGATTTTTCAGAGGAAAGAACGGACGGTCGGAATTCTCTGAGGAGAAACCCCGAAGTTCCGTGGGCCGTTAGATCTCGCGGAGGAGCAGGGGATATACGATGAGTATTCCCAAAGGTTCAAATCTTAGGAGGGGCAAGACCATATATCTGAGCCATAAGGGCCGTTGGATTTACACGCGGATACCTGTATCGGGGTTTTGTAGGTTGAAGTCCCGCAAACTTGGCAACAAGAATCACGATATCATGAAGCGCAAAATCCTGAAGGCCAAGAGAATGCCACGGAATCAAAGGAGCCAGCGAGGCGAACAGGTGGCATGTTGCTGAAATGGAGTCAACCTTCGTTGACCATTTCAGAGTTTCGTGGGGTGAAGTTCCAAACACATTGCATTAGGATTTGTGATACCGTGAAGTCTGAAATGTTGATGAGGTGAAGAAGCATTGAAAAGTCAAAGCTCACGAGAGTATCAGAGTTTCGGCAAATCGAGATTCGGGAGTTAGAGAGACAAGTTTCTCGACATCGCGAGCACCGAAATCATGATAGGGAAAATCCCGAAAGGAAAAAGGAAAGGTCAGCGTTGACTGTTTCGGGTTTCGGGGATTAAAGAGACCAACGCCTGACCACTGGATTTGCGAAGTTGCGAAGTCCAATCTTCCAAGTGTAAAGAGGGGATCCCGTGAGAGTTTTTCGTGGGTGCATATTTCCCGATAGGGAAATAGAAGAGCCATTTAGAGTTCTTCGGGCCAATGGTAAAGGAAAGATCCTGTGAGCACATGGACCTTCCGACCTACGGGTTGAGAGGTTGTGGGCATGTGCGTCAAGTTTGGTATCAGAGCTTGATTCTTGCTTGTATATTTCAGGCAAGGGAAGTTGGAGGAGGAGAGCAATTCTCTTGTATATTGCAGGTGAAGCGAGAGGGAATAAGGGAAGACAGAGTGCTGGAAACTCTGTGGTGATTGTTTGCGGGTAGGCAACAATCAAGAAGACAGTCAGGAGGACTGTGGGAAGAGGCTGAAGCACTCAGGTTGTAGGAGTGAGCAGTAGGTTTTCCAGGAGGGTAGACAGAGACAACAACATGGCTATTGAAGGCCGTAGATATACTGGAAGAAAAATCCCAGAGCTGATGAGCACAGCCAAAAGGGAGAAAGAACTTGCCGACATTAGGGCAATATTAGAAGAGCTTGCATTGTAGATGCAGTAGAAAGCCAAACCATGGTGGGTATATGAATGGACCATGAGGAAGTAGAAGGTAAAATGGCCAGTCAAGGAGTTGATGGCTAGAAGATAGTGTAGGCTGTTAAGAGGATGGTTGAGGCATGCTGAAAACCTCGATGGACCTGAGGAGATGGTTCAGACATGTGAACCAGAGACTGGGAAAATTCTCAATGAAGAGAATGAAATGGGATCAGCTGGAGATCTCAAGAAATGCCAGGAGGTTAGAGAGGAAATTCCAAATTGTCAGGTGGGCAAGGAGTTGAGATCACTATGGGATCTCAGAGACTGTCATGAGGACAGCCAGGGAATTTCACATTTCTAGTTTGGCAATGAAATGAGGTCGCTGCGGGATCTCAAGGACTACTAGGAGGGCAGCAGGAAAATCCCATATTGCCAGGTGGGTAGGGATGAGCAGGTGAGTTTAGATCAGCCCGAGGCGCTAACAGAGAAGATGAGCTCAGAGATGGGGTTGGATCAGCAGATGCAGCTGACAGAGGAAGAAGATTCATGTGGTTTTCCAAGCCATGTGAATGAAGGTGATGACAAGTTAAAAACTTTCACCATCCAAGAGGAAGATCAGACGAGTCTTCTAATGATTGGAGGAATTGAAGTATTCCTACCATTTTCCCAGGGGGAGGCAAAAATCTCTGTTGCATATGCAACAACAACAGAAGGACAGCTAGTTGAGACTGTCAGGGAAAACAAATTGGAGCAGGTATTTGAAGATGCCCAAGAAGGAGATGAAGAAGATGAGCATTCTGAGGAGTGTCTCAATGCTTTCAGCCAGGAAGCTGAGGAAGCTGCAGCACTGAAGCTGACAATAGAAGAAGCAGAAGAGGATGATGAGCATTCCAAGGAATGGCTCAATATTTTTAGCCAGGAGACTGAAAAGACTACAACTTGGGAGTTTGTATAAGAAGAGGAAGAAGAGGCAGATAGCTTTTTCTTTGTTGATCTGTATGAGCAGATTGAAGCCCTAGAGAGAAGGGTGAAAGTGCAGGGCACGCACATCCAACAGGTGAAGTTGGAAACTGATGAAGAAGGTGTGGGAGATCACAGTGATCTACCCATGCGTCAAACATTTTTGGAGCTGAGGAGACTGCATGAATGGAGCTAGACACTGGAGCAGATGGACGAAGTGATAGGAGAGATCAGGGAGCTAATGATCCGGTCAGCAGAGACTGATAGCAAGGAGAAGTTGGGAAGAAAAGCAGCATCAGAAGCAGCAGCAGCAGGGAGATGGAGCAGATGAACATCTCCAGAGATTTGTTTAGGATCCAGGAGGATTTCCACGACTGAGATGGAAAGCTCATGAGCAGGATCTCATGATTTTTCACTTGAGGAGTATGATGCAGGAGCATCTCTCCACGTCAGTCAGCTAGCCACGCTAGCGCATGCATTCAAGGATGAAGAGAGGCGCCTTCATATTCAATTTTGAATTTGAATGTAAAATTAAATGTCTAGGTTGTTGAGCCATGGAGCCATGCCTTTGTGCAGGCATTAGAGTAGATCGACCTTCAATGTTTGTAAGGCTGAGATCTAGATCTGATTTGTGGACTAGACAGCCCATTCAATGCCATTGAATAGGGTAGGTAGATTGGAGGGAAGAGCTCTAAGAGCCCCCTCAGGTAAAAATATCATAGAGGATCTCATTTTGTAATAGAAAGAATAGAATAGAGAAGAGCCTGCGAGTAGAGAGTAGAAAAGAAGGAGCCGAGACTTTGTTACAGGCCGTGCTCAAGAACACCTTGTAAATACAGGCGTTTGCCATTTTTAATACAAATAGCAGTTTTCCTGCATGACTATGTGTTAAATGAATGTCTGTGAGTGTTCTTCATATGATATGAATGTATGATGTAGATGTATGCTGTAGGTTTGCATTTGCAGGAGTTGGTTTGATTTCAGGTGAAGGTCTTTGAGGTTTCATGCCAGGAGGGTGTGACAGAGTACTGCAGTCTCTGAATACCAGTGCATTAAAGCACTTTTGAATACTGTGGGTTCAGACAAAGACGTGCTACAACACAATAAATGAAGTCAACATCTTAGGAGGAGGACCTCAAGGTTGTTGAATACCTCAAGAGGTAAGGTTGTGTAGGGAGAACATAGTTGCAGACAGAATCTCTGAGGAGTTATGTAAATCTCTACCAGGTGGGCATTGAGCCAGTGCAAGGAGTGCACAGAGGAAGAAATCTACTGTGAGTTCAACAAAAGAACCAGAATCACTAAGGATTCTGAGAGCTCTGTTAGGAGGGCATTGAGCAGGTACATAAGGTGCACAGGAGAGGACATAACTGTTTGATGTTCTGTAAGAGGATACTCTGCCAGGTGGGCAATGAGTAGGTGTGCAGATAGGCACAGGACAAAAGAACTCTTTGAGTTCTGAATTTGAAGAAGAATCCACTGAGGGATCTACACAGGGTTGCTAAACACCCTGCATACTCAACAAGAGGTTGCTTGAGCAAAAGAATAGCCAGGAGGGCATCACATTCTCCAGTAGGAGGAGAAAGGAGAAGGAACTATTTCCTTAGAATTCTAGGCGAGGATAAAGCTCAGGACGAATAGCACTTTCGTGTATGAAGAGAATCTACAAGGAGTGCATGAGTCGTGGAAACCTCTTAAGGTCTCAGAAAGAGAGAAGCTTAGAAGGGATAGTGCTTTTATGCACCTATTATATCTTCAAAGGTCACAGAGGCCCAAAGAACTCTTTAATGAGTTCAGATTACCCAATCTCAGGAGGGGCAACGTTTTTTTGCGCGTGGCGAAGCTCAAAGTCGAAGAGTTCACAGAGAAGACAGAAGGAAAACGTTGAGGCCTTTGATACTTGGAATTCTTCCAAGTTTTAGAAGAAAGCGCAGAAGCTCGGGAGGAGAAACAACTGCCATTGGATCCAGCCGGAGAGATCTGGACCGTTGAAAATTCTTCAGGTCCAGAAGAAAATCAAAGCAACGTTGGACCGCAGGAGGATGAGTTCCGCGGAGAGAAACACCTTGGTCAGTTGTGCAGAGATTTTCAGAGGAAAGAACGAACAATGGGAATTCTCTGAGGAGAAACCACGAAGTTTCGTGGGCCGTTAGATCTTGCGGAGGAGCAGGGGAGATACGACGAGTATTCCCAAAGGTTCAAAGCTCAGGAGGGGCAGGACCGTAGATCCGATCCATAAGGGCCATTGGATTTACATGCGGATACATGTATTGGGGTTTCATAGGTTGAAGTCCCATAAACTTGGCAACGGGAATCGTGATATCATGAAACGCGAAATACCAAAGGCCAAGAGAACGACGCAGAATCAAAGGAGCCAGCGAGGTGAATAGGTGGTGTGCTGCTGCCACAGAGTCAACCATGGATGATTTTAGGGGCTAAATTTCGCTCATGGGCTAATTTTCCATGTTTTTTCCAAAAACGAGATTCTCTATTTTAAAAATTATTCGCCCAAATTCTATAGGATAAAATTATTTTACCTTAAAAATCGCCAAAATTTTATAAAAATTATATAAAATCCTTAGATATTTAAATATTTTTACAAAAATATTGCCAAACATTTATAGTTAGCATATGAAGGATTAGTAAGATCGCCAAGGTTTGTACATTTTAAAATAAATTTCCATCCTTAAAATCATCCCTGGAGTCAACCTCCGTTGACCATTTCAGAGTTTCATGGGGTGAAGTTACGAACACATTGCATTAGGATTTGCGATACCGTGAAGTCCAAAATGTCGATGAGGTGAAGAAGTGTTGAAAAGTCAAAGCTCGCGAGAGTATCGGAGTTTCGGAAAATCGGGATTTGGGAGTCATAGAGACAAGTTTCTTGACATCGCGAACACCGAAATTGCGATAGCGAAAATCCCAAAAGGAAAAAGGAAAGGTCAGCGTTGACTGTTTCGGGTTTCGGGGATTCAAGAGACCAACGCCTAACCACTATATTTGCGAATTTGCGAAGTCCGATCTCCCAAGTGTAAAGAGGGGATCCCGTGAGAGTTTGCCATGGGTGAAGATTTCTCGATAGGTAAATAGAAGAGCCATTTAGAGTTCTTCGAGCCAGTGGTAAAGGAAAGATCCTGTGAGCACGCAGACCTTCCGACCTGCGGGTTGAGAGGTTGCGGGCATGTGCATCACCTCTCCTCTCTATTGTTCCCACCAGGTATATGTTCATTCTAGCCAGGTATCTATTTGTTGGCACTTGAAATCATCAAAGGGTACTGATCAACACAAGGGATGGCTAAGTTGTTAAAGTTGTCTAAAGAAATAATAGGCATGCATCTTCTCGAAAGAGAAAGAACTGGATTCTTTAGATACCACCACAACCAAAGGGCTGCCCCGGGTGGAGATGTCTGCCTTGAAAATATTTCCTGAGTAGAGTATTCACACACAAAGGAAAGGAGAAAAGTCCTTCTAGATGTTCGGGTAGCAGAGCCAAGGCAGGCATCGAACCTAGGTCAGTTTTATGGATGCAGTCCAAGTGGAAAAGATGCATGGGGATCATGGAGGAAAACCAGATGGACATGTTGTTAAGCATTGCAAGCTCTCAAGAACGTGTCCTTAAGTCCTTATATAATTATTTTTTAATTTTATGTTAATCCTTGTATTTAAAATTAATGATATTGATTTAATTTTTTTAATTATATTTTTATAAATGGAAAAACATATTTAAAATGTAAATTAAATTTAACTAAACTCCATATTCTAGAGGGAACTCAAGGCGGGGAAAGTTATAACTTTGAATATGACTGTAGGGATAATTTTACTGGAAGGAGAGCTTGAGACCATACTCTTTGGGCTTTAAGGAACCATGTTTCCATCGGGCGGTAAGGATTGGAAAGACACTTAATCATGATTTCAGCGAGTGGCTTGGTTCCAGCATGTGTTATGGTTCTGGCATGTGTACTTGATGTAACGGGTAGTAATACATAGCATGAGACTGAAATACTATAAAAGAATAAATCTAGCTTACTTTTTCATGTTGTTATGGCTAAGTACTTGAACATGATACAACGCCTATATGATTAGGCCTATTTCTCGTATTCAAGGTTAATTAATCATCTATCCAACAACTCAAGGAAAATATACAATGTTATAGTGTGTCATAGGATTTAGTAGTCTTACGAAGTTTTAGTCATGTACTTATGTAATACAGCGGTATGCTCCCGGCAATACCCATGGAAAAAAAAAATTAATACAATCGGATATAAGATAGTTAGGATTGGGGAATTATGTGAGCTTAAGAACCATTTATAAATTACTAGAATCTCAATCCGCATGATGTGTGCCTAGCATGATGTACTAATAGTGAAATTAATAATCTGAATGAGTTGAACTTATACATGAAGTTACCAGTAGGTTGAGCTCTGTTCCATAGCGCCTAGGTAATATAAGGGGTCCAAGTTAAGCATTAACTTGCTACGCTGTCGCGATTAACCATCTTAAGTAGAAACACTAGTATCATGTGATTTTCATTGGTAACCAGTGCTACAGGATAATTTTTATATTATATCGTATTCATTGCTTAGTGGTAACATCAACATCCACTTTATGCTAGTATTTTACAACGTACTATGGACATGTGCTAACTAAGTATACTGTAATATCATTAACCTTGAGGTTACTAGAACTCTTAGTCTCTCATATTCGAAAGTTTCCACCACGAGATTAATGACAGGTAAGCTTTATTCATAGTACATGTTCAACAAATAGGTTATTCCAATCAGCTTGTTAACAAATGCGTGAGGTTTACCAGATTATAAGGAAAAACATTATGTCATAGTCTTTGTACTCTCCTGGCAGGTCGTACTTTGTATAGTAAAACATAAGAAAGATCTTAATAGTAAATCATGAGTCACATTTTATTGAAATTTGTTTATGTGCTCTGAACCATAAAAAGAATTAGGGATATAAGCTAGGTTATATCTAACATGGAACTATGCATTCAAGCACTAGGATGAATAAAATGTCTGCAATGTTTTCCGCGTGTTGGTATAGCACTAATACTAACTATGAATCGTACTAGAGTGAACTGCATAAAACATGAGAAAGTAATTACTAGGTCTATTAACGTGAATGATTGCTTACTAATGTTAGTGGTTGAGTACAAACATATTCTAACCATTAGTGGTACGCAAGGATATGATAATGGTGCGAATTTGCTCAATCAAGATCCTCTACCTTCTCGGTAGGGGTAATATTTCTTCATTGCTCTTTCCAGTTGACTCTGAAGAAATACCAATCCTAATAGTCTTAGATGTTGTATGACTAGAGGTGGTCCTGAAAATGTTGGTTACCTCTAGCTATCACACTTACACTATGAAACACCAGGGTAGTAGGTGTAATATGACTACTTATTACTCAAACACTTGCACTCTTAATAGCAATTATAACAATATTATGACAAGGATGAAAAGTGTAGGGGGGATTGGACATAGGACAAATAGGTGTCACTATCATTTTAGTCTACTTCCATGATGACATGGCTCTCTCCAGGGTTAGAATACCAGAACAACACAAAATAAAAAACATCTTCAAATAAAACACATTTTTGCGATTCCACTCCTCCATGGATTCCATAATCTATCACGGGTTATTAGTATTTGACAACATTTATATTCCCATGGTCCAAGTGATTGTATCCCTCATGTTGTCATGCATCTGCCATCTCAACCCCTCAGAAGTTTATTCCAGCGTTGTGAACTCCTGGCTTATTCGCATCACCACACTTTATTGCTCTTCTCTTTCAGGGTTGACTAATGCTTCTTTCACACATCTATCATCTTACTCAACTTTGTAATAAGATAATGGTGCGAAGTTGCTCAATCAAGATCTTGGATAACACATTGCAAAATTCTTACTCAATTCTCTAATAAGATAATGGTGCGAAGTTGCTCAATCAAGATCCTCTACCTTCTCGGCAAGGACTTGTTGCTCTGCAACTCCCCTTGTTACAATTGAATATACCATGTATAGGCCTCATCAATCTATTGGTTCAGAAGTGCATATGTATGATCATATTGGCGTTGAATACAAACAGAGTAGAACCAATTCGAACATATTGTGATTGAATTGTGTATGTCCAATTGTAAATGGATATGGAGTATGTAGGTTCGATGGTATTGGTGTTGAATCAATGTCTTAGCTTCAATTAAGCGTTGTCTATGTCCACGCACTAAATTGATGGTATCATTGGTGTTGACAATATGCATTATATATTAAAGTAAAAAATGCAATAGATAATTCACCCTAGAGATCCTCCTGAAAAATTTGGCGAAAGGCCTTGACTGTGGTCGACAACCCTTGATTAGGTATGTTTTTTGGCTACATTAATGTGGATGCTTCAACTTTGTTCATGAACAAAACCTGGTTATAAGACTTGATCGACATTCACGATAGTGTTGGGCTATTGATACCTTGTTGAGGGGCATTCATCAAGCAGTTGAATGAGCCCTTCATGAGGTGTTTAGATCAAGTGTTTAGATAGATGGTAAGTGTTTAGATGCTAGAGGCATTATGTAGTATGGGGGAGATGTTCATGTAACATAATGCATTAAAATAATAATAAAAAAAAAATTAATAATATAATAATAAGAATTTATGTTGACTCCATTATATATATATATACATTAAATGAATAACAAACATCTTAGATCTATCTTAACTCCAAATCTACGATCTATGAGACGTATCAAATCTCTAGAGGTGGAAACCTTTAACATTTCTTCAAGTTTTTCACTCTAAAAAATGTTTTCACCTTAAGAAATTTGATCCCTATGGAAGTTAGGGAAAATCTAAAAATAACAAATTGAAACCAGTATATATTTTTTAATATATTAAAATATTTTCTAATGTATTAATATTATAAAATATATATATATATATATATATATAATATAA
>ML787999.1:160198-175185 GCA_009831015.1 Picea engelmannii
ATATATATATATTATTAATTTATTGTTTTTTATTATTATTTTAATGCCTTAGGTTACATGGACATCTCCCTCATACTGGTCTCCATTTTTTCGAGTGCAAAACTTGAGGAAAGGTTATTCATCTTGAGTTAAGACGGATCTAGGATGGTTATTGGTCTCAATGGAGTATTCCATAGGGTTTCATCCAAAAGAAGAGGCGTTCACTTGGTTTAATCATCTTTGGAATAAATTTTGATAATAATAATATGGCCAACTAGTCGTCGAGAGATTACCCCCCTCTCGATTTGAACTTGTGACCATTAGGCCCACTGAAGCTATATATATGTTTTAGAATATTAATAAATTTAATTGAAATAAATATTATTATTTTTTTAAATTGTTCATTACAATAATAAAAAAATTAATAATAAAAATGATAAAATAAGATTATAAAAAATACTATGGTAATAATAAAAATATGTAGGAAAAAAATTGAGGTTGAAAGTACACATTGAGTTCCTTGGTTTTCAAATGCATAGGAAGGATTTGGATTCTTGTTAGGGGGAGAGGGGGAAAGGGTACAAGAAGGGTTGGTGGTTCATGCAACAGGGATGATGGATCCCGGGTAAGGCTGGGATATGGAGGAAAGGGCCAATGAGCAGTTATAAAGTCTTTCAAAAAAGTTGTCAATGGGTCCCTTGATAAACAGGGCGAGGATGTCAATATGGGTGGGGTATGCAATGGTGAGACAGATACTTAGAAAAAGGAAGGGAAAGAGACAAGTCATATCATCCAGAAAAAGCGGTTGTAGAATGATCGTTTGGCCAAGACAAGTGAAAATTGCAAGTACAAGGTCACCTCGACAGGAATTGAGAATTATATTCAATGGATGAGGGATCATTCTTTAATTGGGAAATTTATAGGGATCTTCCCATTAGGGAAATCCTTACAAATGTGGATAAAGACGATATTGAAGGTTAACAAACAAATAGATCTTAAACTAGGGTCAAAAGGGTTTTTCACAACAGTATTCACGGAACCCAAGCAGCGAGACAAAGTGTTCGAGGAAGGCACCTATTTCTTCAACTTAACAGTATTTCATATGAGATTCTAGACTAAGATCTTCACTCTTTAGAAATAAGACTTTACAATGGCCCCATTCTGGATTAAGATGTACTCCTTACCCAGGGAGTTCTGGGATCCTAAGATCCCAGAGAGGATTGGAAAAACTATAAGATCCTTTGTCAATATTTCAGAAGTTACAAAGGTGCAAAGGTATATATCGTACGCTAGAATTTGTGTTTATATGAATGTTGTAGGTGCCCTCTGAGAGTCGATAGTATTGTCTTACCAGGACAAAGAATGGGCCCAATCTGTAAACTATGAGCATATACCCTTTCGCTACATGAAGTGTCGTGTCCATGGCCATCTTTTCATAGATTGTCCCATAAATGTTCCTAACCTAGTAAATAAAGAAAAATAAGAGAGGGATCATGAAGGATTTACTAAGATCCCAAATAAAAGGAAGGTTGGAATATGTCCTTCAAAACAACTAGAAGGAACCATGGCCAAGAACCTGGCTAATAAATTTTAGGTCCTAGAGGGGGAACTGAGAGAAACCCCCAGAGAAGAAGAGCTAAAGAAACAAAATAATGAGATTAACTAAGGCAAGGAAATAGGGGACGACTTACCCCAAGAGACATAGAACAAACACTGACTCAGGGAAGGATTATAAAGGAGGGGATGAAGTAGAGATGAAGGAAACACATTTTTCAGGATCAAACACATAGGAGGAATCGGAACCGGACATTCCCCAGCATATGGACCTCAAGGAAATTATACTATATTTTTTAGATCTTTGGGAGGCCTGTTATAACCCTAATTTGCACCAAACATGCTTACCTGGCATTAGGCCATCTCAAATTCCTTCTTTCTCAAAACATTGTTGAACAACTCTTCTTAAAAACCTCTTTTATAAAGGCCCATGCGCCCTACTCCATTACTGCACACATGTACACGCTAGCTAACCCAAAACAGCCTGCATGTACCTACAAAAGCATGAAAAAAGGAAAGTTGCCGACAGAACACATAGCTTTGGGTAAGTTAACTAAACCTTCCAGCCATGCATGACCGAGGGTTCGTCCAAATACCTAGCTTCTTCTAGCCTATAAAAGAAGGGTTAGGGGTCCCATTTGGAAGAGGAGAATCATAGTAAAGAAACTATACCCATTTGCACATTCCCTTTGTCCCAACCCTTTAGCCATCCTTGTGCAAGAAGAGATATGGAGCAAAGAAGTTGGAGGACAGTTGAAGAGGATCCCAGGACTAGGTTCACGGAGCAATAGCCAGCGTCGACATTGTAAGTTGATTTATTAAAGTTGGTAATAAAAAAGTATTTTTCCCATCTTGCCATATGAGGTGTTCATAGTTTATTGCATACATGTTTGAATCTCTAATCCATTAATATTTAGATCAAATGAAAGTAGAATTTGTTGTGTATCTTGTGTGAATGCAGGTTAGTTGTAGAGGAGAGATGCAGTCAAGGAGTAATCAAGTGTGAAGAAGGATCGATATCAAACGTTCAGAGTAAGGTATGCTCACTTAATTATGTATTTTCTTAATAATAATGGGGATTAGTTCTAGGATGACGGTAGAAAATAGGATTCTTTAGGTCTTTTATGCATGCATAATTTAACCCTAGATGCTAGTCCGTAGAGGGATTTCCCACTCACAACAAAATTGGTGACCATACTAGGGAGATCTCTAGGGTTCCCAGGGATATTTTTTGGTATTTTTAAGAACTGGTTTCATTTTCCTGTTTTTAAAGTTTCTGCAAAAGTCTGAGCTAACAGAGATTCTGGTCTTCCATACCAGTTATCTCTATTTCTTTGCTTGACTGTGAATTTTTTTCAAGACCCACAGAGGTACACACAACCTGTATAAGATCTGCACACGTGTACCCACACCCTGCATTCTCACAGCCCACGTGTACATGCTAGCTGAGGAAGTGACAGTTGCGTGTAAGATTCGAGAAAATTTCTTTTAAAAAGGCAGTCATCCTCTCCCCTGTCAGAATTTTTCCTTCTCAGGGGTTTTTTGGAACTCTTTCTAGTCTTTGTTGTTTGTAGTTGATAGCTTAGGTTTCACCTTGGATTGGTTTGTTCTATGAAGTTTTCCTGGAGTTGGTTAATTTTTTTTTTGTTAAAGTAGGTGTCTGAGTATTCAAGAGATCCTGGTTCTGAGTATCAGTGGTCTCTTCCTGGGATAAATTGTTTGTCTTTTTGCCTAAGAGTTTCAGAGATACACACAGCCTGTATAAGGCCAGCATGTGTGTACACGCTATCTGACATTACATAGCTCATGTGCACACACTTGTTGTTGAACTGTCAGCAGTGTGCTTGTGGAGGAAATTTTTGTTGAAGGTAGGGAAGTCATCCTTTCCTTTGATAAGAGTTATACCTCTCAGGTTTTGGATCCCTTTCATAGTAGTCATTGACCTAGGTTGTTCACAACAATAGCTTTCTTTTTTAGTTAGAATGTTTCCTCAAAATTTTCTTTTATAGGGTTTTTAGACATGTGCGAGAGTCCAATTTTAAGTTGCTTGTGTGTGATTTTTAAAGTGACTCTTTGTGATCTATGCTTAGGCCAAAAGTTTTTCTTGGTTTTGACTTGTTGATATTTTTCCTTTTTTCTTTGTCAGCATTCAAATAAAAAAAAAATCTTTTATTTCTTTGATTAATTGAAAAGTGTTGTTTTGCATTAGTAACGAGGGAAAAGTCTTTGCTTTCATAAGTTCTTGACAGTTTACTTAGATCATAAATAGCTCATAGTCGAGTGAAATCCTTCTTTGAGTGTGTTGTTCAAAGATCTTAGAAAAAAAAATTAAGTTTGAAAAAGTTGTTTAAGAGTGAAGTAAGGTAAAGGTTTTTGTTTCTAGCTTTCTGTTTATTTTACTTTCGTCTTTCAAACATCACTAGTTTCACTTTCATAACCTTTTACTTAAGACAAGCCATCAAAATTAACACTAAATCTAAAATTCATTAGACTTTTTATGTTTGTAGGGTCAACCAACTAGTTTAGGGTTAGGGCCTTGAATTAGGTTGGAGTGGAAACTCTTCAAGGCCATTAAAATTAAACATTGGAGTCTGAGTTAAGCAGTGTAAAAGTCCAATATCGTGAAAGTTATCTGGGACCCCCCTCTAACACAACGGATAAACATGAGGTCACATGCGAGAAGGTAGCAGAGATAACCCCTCCAAAGCTGGACCAATCGTAGGGGAGAACACATATAGAGGGCTTGTCTTGGGACTCCATCGATCGCATTTGCCACGGAGCTTCATCGGTCTCGAATCTGTTCGAGGTCCTCAGTTGTCTTCCAGACCACTTTCTTTCGATACCCTTGACAGGTTTTGGGCTCGATACCCTGCTCATTGTGGTCTACTTGACTTTCGACTATACCCGCCTGGTGACTGTTCACGCGCTGGCAACCTAGTTGCCTATATCTTCAGGGACATACACAGGTGACCATGGGGGTATACCATGGTACCTAGGACAAACATCAGTCCATGCTTTGTAGAGTATACCCGGAGGATGCTTCTGTGTTCGAGTTGCACTTGCACCGGTAAGTTTCTCTAGTGTTGGTTGTTGTAATTATTCTTCCAATTAGTTTAGTGTTTGCTTGTTTTATCTTGTAGGGACTTTTTAGTGTGTGTTGTTTTTTGAATGAGTAGACATCCCTGGAGTGTCTTTAATCTTCTCACATACTGGAGGATCATGAGCTCCTCCAATCATGAAGGCTTCTTGTCCTATCACCAGTTACACTGGAGCCACCCCCTCCACCACTAAGGAGAAAGCTAGACCAACAAGGGTCTTTTGAAGTGACTGGGTCACAAGAAAATTTGCCTGACCAACATCTGGAGGAATCAACCATTTTAGACCTTGGAGCGAAAGATTTTGGTCTAGTTGAAAACTAGACCATTGATCTTTTGGCACCCATCATCATACTGATTCATCCTTACGAGTGCCAGACAGAGTCGCACACAACAATGGAAACAAATGTTGTTACTCCCTCTGGGAATTCTTCAATTCCCACTATGGTTGTCACCACAGGAGAGTTTGCACCTCCTAATGCACCGTCACTAGTTCGAGCCACCATGGCCTCGGCCACCTCTACCTCGCACAGTGGTCCGATACTATCTATGGTGGCAGCCACAACCCCTTTCCCACTAAGTGTGACATGACCTCCATTCTCATATGGGACGCCTAGCTTAGGTACAAGTCCTGTACTTTCCTACTCCACTTCACAGACTTTAGGTCTAGGGGAAAGGAGCTCTAACACTCCTTTGCAAGGCCACATGGGGGGAAATTCTACTCCTTTTCACGCTTTCCCTTACGGGGGAGGTCATATACCTCCTTCGTCACCTTCTCTCGGTAGCACGCACCAGCCATCCACCGGACCACCTGCACACCATAGTTTATTTGGAGTGGGGAGTCAAGGACCACCTTCGCATAATATGCTGGTAGGTTCGACATCATTTTCTTTGTTCAGTGTGTTTGGTAACAACGCCTTCTCATCAGCTACTTTCCCGACTGGGGGCAACCCTGGTTTTGGACAACCTTTTCCTATGCAGGGCACTATTCCTGCACAGGGGGAAAACCTAGGAACTTCTTCCACATCAGGGTCTTGGAATTCTTGGTAGGGATCAGTTCCTTCGTCAGGAATGCCGATCTAGGGCAATTATTTCCATAGTCAATGAAACCCTGGACAAGGTACTATACCTATCCCCATGGGATCGGCATGGGGAAACCCTTCCCAAAGTCCTCCGAATGTAATGCACACCCATCCATCTACGTCTTATTTTGGGAATCAGCCGATGATGTCTCCCCACACGCAGAATCCATACACTGGCCATGGCCATGGTTTTTACCAAAACCTAGACCAACAACCAAACTTTTCCTAGCAACCTGGTGCCAGTCAAACTCCAAGCCCCATTTTCCTAGGTTATCACCAACAACCCAAACTACCTTTCCTGGCGACCTTGCATTTCCCAGACTTGACAAGGTTGTTGAATAATCCTATCTGTCACGATCCGCGTTGGCCTCCTATGTCGACGAAGTTGCCTTCGGACATACCAAAGTTCAAAGCCAAGCCTAACGAAGATCCAGGCGATCATGTGACTACCTTCCACCTTTGGTGCTCATCTAACTCATTGAAAGATGACTACGTACAGTTGTGATTGTTTCAACGTACTCTCATTGGAAGTGTCACGAAATGGTACATTGAGCTCGACTACTCAAGATACTCTTCCTTCAACGAATTGGCAATGGCCTTCCTAAACCATTTCCAATTACCTATGAGATATGATGCTAGCACATAATTGCTGGCCAATTTCACATAGACAAAAGAAAACCATATCTCTGATCACATCCAAGAATGGAGACACCGAAAGAGTTTAATTAAGGTACCACTCCCACCAACATTCTTGCTCGAGTGGCTCCTAAAGTCTTTGGTCCCGCAGTTATCCAAAGACGTCGCAACTTCAGGAGTGTTCTCCGAAGAAGACACCAGCATGAGAGCTCAACAACTTTAGCTCATCTATTCTCAGTCCGGTTTATTATACGAGATCTTTCCAGATGTGCCATGATCAATACTTAATAAAACCAGATAGAGAGATGGACCACATGCCGATGGTATTGTTGGTTCAGCACAAACAAATCTCGTTGAGCAACTAACGAATCATTTGTAGCAATTGTCTATACAACACATAGAGGCCAGCCAAATTGTCTATACAACACATAGCGGCCAGCCAAACTACTGTTTTGGCTGCTCCCCCTACTAAAACGTTGGATGTACACACAGTGCAATCGACAAATCCAAAGGCCACCCAGTAGACTAAAGGAAAGAAAAAACAACGAAAGAAGGGTAAGGGGGATAAGAAACCCACTGATAATTCTGGTGGGTAAGGGGGATAAGAAACCCACTGATAATTCTGGTGGGGGAAACACTAAGAAATGGAAGGCTAGGTATCCATGCAACCTGTGCGTAGAAGACCACCTGACCCACCTATGTCCCTGGCTTGCAGAGACCCAAAATTTTGTGACACAACAATAACTTGTTGTGTTAAAAAATCCATTTCAACATGGACAAAAGCTAACCCAAGCCTCTACAAGTGCGGAAGGGGACATTCAAGGACCCTCTCCATCTTTGAACAATCCCACATCCACGAATGTATATATGATGAAGGGTGATGCTTTCATATCCACTAGAGCACATGACTACAGTAAACCAAGAACTTCTGAGAAGGGAAAAGAAGCCGAACTCCCATCTCTTCCTCTACAGATTGAGAAGAATTTGGGCGAAACAATGACACGCATCCCAAAAGGCACGTTCAAAAAATCTTCTCACAACCCAAACACAAGGGCTACCCAGAAATATTCTGTGGTGGAAGATTTGTCTCAAAGCCCTTGTGCAATGTCTTCTTTGGAGGTCCTCCAAAGCTGTCCTTCCCAGAGGAAAGATTTGTTAACCACTCCAGGATATACCGAGACTTGTAATCTAGGTAACATCATGCTAGATACAATAAACTTAAAACCTCGTCTGCCTTACCACGTAGCATTTTAGATAGTAGTGGCTCACCCCACAAAAACTTTTATTCGAAATATTTTCCGCACGGTGGTTGATGAGGGTGCCTCAACATGAGTTATGTCGTTGGCATGTTAGAAGGCCATTGACCATCCCATTTTGTCTCTGTCGCCTACTCTTCTCACTACTTTCGACAGTCATTCGTTTTGACAACATGGTATCATTCCCTCTTTTCTCGTGCAATTGGGAGGGAAGACCATGTGCATTGAGGTAGAGGTAGTCGACGCGTCCCTCAACTACAATATTTTGTTAGGAAGGAGTTGGAATTATGCCATGCAAGCAATGGTTGCTACAATTTTCTAGGTCTTCTTATTTCCACATGAGGATCAAATTGTGACCATTGATCAATTGTCTTTCTCCATATCTGACCCTTCATTGGGGGTGTCTGTGGTCTCGATGATTGATAATCCTCAACCAAGTGTAGTCAACATAGGGGCTGGTTTGTGCCCATCTTTGATGGGTACAATCGATTACCCGTTGTTACACATTATTTTCGTCATCCCCATGATCGTTAATGATGTAAACCTATCTGTTGCCTTCATAGGGGTCAGTGGCCTGAGTTCCTAAAGAGAGAAGGGAGAAGAACTTTTTCTAAGAAAAGAAGTTGCATTTTCCTATGTAAAAACCTTATAAAAAAAAGGAAGTTTGTAGGTTGCTATATAGGCAGGGTGCGAGAATGACCCATTCTCACAGGTTGCACTATAGCTAGGGTGCGAGAATGCCTACACGTGGGAAAAATGAGCGTTTTCTTGAATCTTCTAGAAGGAGAAACTTCTATGGTGAGGTGGCATCCGAATGGTTTGGATCTTACTCGCTTTCATGATTTAGTGGGATCATCCTAACCTCCTCACCTTATCCTCTTCAACTTATAAAAGGAGAGGAGTTCTCATGGAGAAAGTTAGCTTGGGTTAGCTTTGGTGGTTTTGGAGCTTTGGTTGGCTTGGAATTAGTAGCTTGGTTGGAGTGGCTTTGAGATTTGCCTTTGTCAAGATAGATTGTGAATATTATCAGATCTATGCTCTCAGAATTATTGAAGTGAAAGTGTGTGGGGAACGAAGGACAGTTGGAAGGGACCTTACGACATCAAGGCCATGGTTGTAATCTCTCTTTCACATTTAATATGATACAGTAATATGATTCTTTCCCATAAAGCTATTTCCACTTTATTGTATAATTCCTTGATCATATACATAGATTGACTGTTGAATAGATTGAGCTTTCTTCACTTTGGTTGGTTTGTGTTGTCTTGGTCTTGGCTGCACGAGAGCACTGGAGCGAAGCGGGAGCAACAAAGACCATAGGAAGCGATTATAAGGGATGTAACTTGTTCTTACCTCCTAGCTCATTCAATGGTTAAAATCTAGGAAAAGAGTCATGTTATGTTTTGCTTTGTTCTAGATCCAGGTGGATCTAGGGCGATCGGTTTGTGTCCGCACTTACGGATTTATCCAATAACAAAATTGCCGACTCCACTGGGGAACGAATTGTTTCCTAGTTAGTCTAGTTTCCCATGCTTTGATTGCTTGTTTTCTGGTTTCTGAGTTTGTGGGACATCCATCCAAACTCTCTGGATCTAAAAGTTCATTTAGATTTCCTGTCCTTTTTCAAAATTTTCTTTGATTACAGACATTCTCGCACTGTACCTGTTTGTAGACTGCAAGAATCATTGATGTTCGCACCCTACTGTTAGGTTCAGTGTGAAATTCTCGCACTCTATCAATGACTAGCCTGCGAGAATACCTAATTCTCGCACTGCACTATACTTCCAGCCTGCGAGCTTGTTTGTGAAAATTTTTGGATTGGGTCTTGTCATTTTTTGATGCCCAGTTTTGCTTTGAACAACTGGATTGAACTTTTGAAGCCTATATTGATCTGTTTGCAGTCTTCTTGACATCCTTTGAGTTGCTTTTATCCACTTTTTCTTTGTTTAGTGTTGAAGGATTAGTCTCTTTCTTTGAGTGTCTTTCAATTACAAAGTGTTTGTTTTCTTTAGAATTGTTTAGGGAAAGATCAGATTTCTTCTGAATAGTTTGTTTTAAAAGAAAACTTTTAGTTTGGGTTTCTTTGTTTTAAGAAAGTTCATTATTGCTTTTAGTGAAATTTTTGAAACAAAAAATTTAATTTCTTGCTTTATATTAGATTGGGGGCATCCTTGCATTTGAAGTAGCGAAATTGTTGAATCGTGCATTGGTGTACAACACTTTTTTCTCATTTCTTGAGAATTTCGATATTGATGAGTTTAATATATTTTGGGACATCATGCATATGGGAATGATAAAAAATTTCTCCTTCTCGTAGCATAGCTTTCATTGAAATGAAAAGTTTGCATTTTCGTATCTTTGCATAATTTTCGAGTCGGTCAAAACACCATATTGTCCACGCCATCTTCCTTTTGAGTAACAACAGCCATGAAATAAAGGGCTTATAAAAATTGATTAGACATTTTTATATTTTCTGGTAGCAAACCTACATTAGATTAGTTGTAGGGCTTTGGAATAGGTGTGAAATATAACTTTCCAAAGATGCAAACAAACATAGAATCTTGAGTTAGGGAGCGGTTAAATCCACTAATTACATTTTGTCATGGGAAGCCCTTCTAACACAAGGGTCAATCACGAGGTCGCATTGAGACTGGCAGAGTTACTCACCCTGCTTTGTTGGTCTTGGTGTAAAGGTTGGGCGTATTATGGGGGTCGCTTGAGAGGTATACCCACAATGATGAGTGGAAGCCTTTCAAGTTGATTTTGGGCTAGATACCCTGCCCTTGCGCGTGGATCGGACTGTCGACTATTTCCCTAGGCATCACTGTAGTGATTGGTAACCTTAGTGGCCTATCTCTCTAGGTTCTTTAAACGAGGTGACTATGGAGGGGAAAGTCTTCACGGTACCTGGCATTGACGTTGGCCAAACTCACTTGGGCTCCTTGGAGGGTATACCCACGATTATGTGTGGGAGCTTGCACCAGGGTGTAAGTCCATTAAGTAGGTCATCAACATAACTTTTCCACCCGCTCTATCTCAACCCCTTCTTACTTTGTTCCCGTGACGTTGGATTTCATCACCAACTAGTGCATTCATTGTGAGAAGGTTTTGTTTGTTTGCTTGCTTCCTAGATTTTTAGTGTGTGTTGTTTGTTTTCCCTAGTGGACTCTAGATTGGATTTTTGTTTTTCATGGCGTCAGTTCCTGAAATGACCAATGAAGGAACCTCTGCTCTAGGGGAACCTTTTGTTTTTCCTTATTATGGAAACATTGGTCCTCCTCACATCGCTACTTTGAGCCTTCCAAGTCTCACATTTGGATTGTCGGTGTGGTTGTTTTCCACTCAGGTAATCCCGAATGCAGTAAGTGCTTCGGTCGTAAGAACTTCCCCCCAAGAAAATCAACCTCATGTTGATCCTTCACTTTCTTTACCAGTAAGGTATTCTTCACCTTCTTCGCTTGCAATATCGCCTTCTGTTTCATCTTCTTCGTCGGGTGAAAGTTCTGAAGCTAGTAACTCGATAAATAAGAAGAAGAAGAAAAGAAAGAATAAGAAGAAGAAAAATAAGCAAGGATCCAAACTTCCAACCACTGTCAAACATGTTGGAAAATGACCAGTTACTGTTAATCGTACTGGGAGTGTTGATGATGTCAAGATCACCCAAACAACCCGTAAGCCCAAGTACCCTTGCAGGCTTTGTAAGGGTATCCATCTTCTTAAGGATTGCCCTGGTCTACCCAAGGTTATAGAAGTATGGTCTACACATCCTCGCCCACCCATGTCATCAACCTCTGAACAACATGTTGATGACCTCCCGTTAACTAGTCATGATACGGTTGGGAAGAAGAAAAGTAGAGCCAAGATCTTGTGTATGTTATGCAAAGGGAGTCATCTAACTCATATTTGCCCTCATATGGACGAAGCCTCAAAATTACTGGAAGACATGACTGTTTCATAGCCTCAAATTTTAGCTTCTTATCACAAACTTTCTCTCAACCCACCTATAGTTGATGGAATGCTCACTCTGGTCCCTTCACCGGTCAATCCAGTTGATCATGTCGTCAATCTAGTCACATCCTTAGTTGAACTAGTTGACAAAGTGGTTGATCCGATACCATCCTCGGTCAATCCCACTCTCCCCTCAGAGAGTGAAACCCAAGAGGTCGATCCATTTCCACCTATCGACCCCATTCTCCCCCTGGAGAATGAAACCCAAGTGGTCGATCTGATCTCTCCATCGGTCGATCCTACTCTCCCACTAGAGAGTAAATCTGATACTGCCCATGTTTTTCTTGTTGATACAGAATCTACTGTGCCAAGGGGTATTCCTCCTTCTCCCATGGAGCCCCCTCCAAGTAATGAGGCCATCCGTTTTGATTGGGGTGTGCTAACTGGACCTCATCTTCCCTCTTACATTCCTTTCCAGATTATAGTACAGGTTTGTGGTCGGGACGTTCCCCAAACATTGATAGATGAAGGTTCGTCTGTTAGTATTTTGTCCTCTATTGCTTGGAAAGCTTTGGGTTGTCCTCCACTTGCACCGGTTACACAGAATCTGTTGGCTTTTAATAGAAGAACCAGTCAACCTTTAGGGACCCTTCCTTAGTTTTCTATAACTTAGGGAGGGAAAATTATTTTTATCAATGTCATAGTAGTCCAAGACCCCTTGGATTTTGCTTTGCTCCTTGGGAGAGATTATGTCTATGCCATGAAAGCTATTGTGTCTACTCTTTTTCGTGTGATATCTTTCCCTCACGATGGATGGGTTGTGACTTTTGATCAACTTTCATTCATTGACCCCGCTTGGATTGCCTCCCTGAATGGTTCTTATATGCAGACAATATCACCCTCGCCACAGGTCAATTATGTGGTGTTGTCACCCATGGCTTCAACTTCTGATGACTTAGATACAGTAGTAGACATGGTAATCTCTTCGATAGGGTTGTTAGAGCCTGATCTCTTAACTCTTGTCGTGACCCTCGACATGGTGTCCTTCCAGAGTGTGTTTCTTCCGTCAAATGAAGACCTCTTGGAATCCATGACCGAGTTTTGTCCCTTGACATGGTGTCATTCCAGAGAATTGTCCTCTTGGAATCCATGATCAAGAAGAGAGGTTTCGAGGATAGTTTTTGCGTCTCTACGACAACATCATTAAAAAATGAAACAGAGGTTTCAAGGATAGTTTTTGCATCTCTGAGGCAAGCTCGTTAAAAAATGAAACAGAGGTCTTTGAGCATGGTTTTTTGATTTCAAGCTCGTTAAAAAATGAAACCACGAGGATAGTTTTTGCATCTCTGTGGAGACCTCATTCAAAAATGAAACAGAGGTTATGAGCATAGTTCTTGTTTCTATGTCAAGCTCGTTAAAAAATGAAATAGTTTTCCCCCTCTCTATTTGAGTCAAGTCCTTTGTCTAGTATTTGAAGCTTCATTTCATTCTCCTTTGCAGTTGGATGAAACGAAGCTTGGGGGGCATTTGCCTCAACCTTTGGACTTCATGCTGAAGTTAAGCCGCTAGTTTCTTAATCTGGGGGCTAAGTACCAACCATCCATGTGTTATGCGTTGGGAAGTCAAGTCGCAAGCATAGTTTTCTATGGTTCAAGATTGTGTAAAAATGAAAACACTTACCTCAAGCATAGTTTCCTTTGGTTCAAGCTTGTGTAAAAATGAAACTAGGTCCAAGCATAGTTTTGTTTATTTTGTAAGCTTGTGTAAAAATTAAAATCTATCCCAAGCATAGTTTTGTTTTGTTTTAAAGCTTGGGTAAAAATAAAAGCAATCTCGAGCTTAGTCTTTGTTCTTTCTCATGCTCGTAAATACATGAGAATAAGTTACCGAGCTTAGTCTTTGTTCTTTCTCGTGCTCGTAAATATGTGAGAATGTAACCGAGTATACTTTTATTACTTTTTCGGACTCGTAAAGGTTATATGAAAAAGGAACCCCCTGGAGTTCTCTTTAAGCTCTTTTTAGATTCTCTAAACATGAAAAGATTGTCGAGCGATCTTGTTCTTTTCACGCTCGTTAAAGTATTTGAAGAAAATGTCTGTTGAGCGATAGTTTATCTCTTTTTTGGTCTCATCAGACTATTTTACGAAAAAGGAACTGAGAGAGTTCTGTTTTGAGTGTTTTTCAGACTCTATAATCATGAAAAACCTTTGAGTTTTCTTTCTTTGGACTCATAAAACAAACATTGAAAGGCCCATATGGGACCTAATTTTTCTTTAAGTGTTTTTCAAACTCTCTAAACATGAAAAACCCATGAGTTTTCTTTCTTTGGACCCGTTAAATAAACATCGAAAGACCCGCAATGGGATCAAACCACTCCTTCCTAGGGTTCATTAAACATACTCCGAGGGGATCGTCAGAAGGATGAGCTTACATTACAAGCATATGTTATCCTCCTCAAGCCTGCGTAAAAATAAAGAGGTACTTGCCAGAAATGGTGGGGGAAAAATTGGGAAAGAAATGTATCTAAACATGTATTCTGTGGAAGAGTCGCTTTTGAACATGATACTCTTTCACTCGCCTTGTGTCTAGGTTGGAAAATCCACTTGTCTCCTGATCATACTCCTATAAGATTATAAATTGGTCTGTGATCCTTGTTGCTGAGTCAGTATTTCCAAGACAGTTGTCGTTTGATCAGTATGTTCAAAAAGATGATCAACCCGGAAAGCCTTCAATTGCGTCGACCATTTATGCAGTTCTTTAAGCCTTCTATTGCATCGGCCATCCCTGAGTCAGTCTTGAATCACTTGATACTATGATCTACATCAAATCTTTTTACTTGTTTCGTGTCATTGATGTGGGATACATTAAGGCCCTCCTGTGACGAGTATTTTCCTGTTGACTTCAACTCACTATCCAGGAATTAGACTTAGAAACTAATTGGTACCTTGGAACTTGCATGCCTCATTGGCAGGTTTCCTCGCTTTCAACAGTGGGTTTTCATTATTGACCCCTGATCGGGAGATTCCGCCAAGTGTTCGACTTCAACTCATTAATTCACATTCATTGGATTGTACTAGAGTACCTTGGGAGTCATTGACATTAATGGTGATTTCCCTCGCACTTGTTAACGGTATACACTAATGACCGGTAAGCAAGTGGTTTCTACCATGTTCGACTTCAGCACATGTATTCACATGGTTAGATTCGTACTATAGAGTGGCGGAGATGAAGACCTTGGATATTTTCTGATAGATCCAGGTTGCGTTGGAGTATATTCAGTGTACTGTTGCATATATCCACATTGTATGTCTGGTGGATATGTTCAAATTTGAGTCTTTAACACATAGATCCACAGTGTATTTTTGGTGGCTATGTTCAGATTTGAGTCATATTGGCATGGATCCACAGTGTATGTTTGGTGGCCATGACCTATCTTA
>ML787999.1:175235-194001 GCA_009831015.1 Picea engelmannii
TCCACAGTGTATTTTTGGTGGCTATGTTCAGATTTGAGTCATATTGGCATGGATCCACAGTGTATGTTTGGTGGCCATGACCTATCTTACTTGACATGGATATTTGCATGTCGACATTTATGCTTTGAGTCATTTGTATTCTGAGTATGGGAATGCCTACCTCAGTGATGATATACTATTGTACTGTATTTCCTTGTTTGTTGGCAGGTTTCCGACCGACTATTCCTTGTTCCCTACACACACTCGACAAAGTATTTCAGCTATCACACTGTTCTGACTTCATACTTTGGGGGGCTCTCTGTTACACATTATTTTTGTCATCCCCATGATTGTTAATGATGTAAACCTATCTGTTTCCTTCAGAGGGGTCAGTGGCCTGAGTTCCTAAAGAGAGAAGGGAGAAGAACTTTTTCTGAGAAAAGAAGTTGCATTTTCCTATGTAAAAACCTTATAAAAAAAAGGAAGTTCGCAGGTTGCTATATAGGCAGGGTGCGAGAATGACCCATTCTCACAGGTTCCACTATAGCTAGGGTGCGAGGTGTTCACAGGTTGCACTATAGCTAGGGTCCAAGAAATCCTACACGTGGTAAAAATGAGTGTTTTCTCGAATCTTCTAGAAGGAGAAACTTCTATGGTGAGGTCGCATCCAAATGGTTTGGATCTTACTTGATTTCATGATTTAGTGGGATCATCCTAACCTCCTCACCTTATCCTCTTCAACTTATAAAAGGAGAGGAGTTCTCATGGAGAAAGTTAGCTTGGGTTAGCTTTGGTGGTTCTGGAGCTTTGGTTGGAGTGGCTTTGAGATTTGCCTTTGTCAAGATAGATTGTGAATATTATCAGATCTATGCTCTCAGAATTCTTGGAGTGAAAGTGTGTGGGGAACAAAGGACAGTTGGAAGGGACCTTATGACATCAAGGCCATGGTTGTAATCTCTCTTTCACATTTAATATGGTATAGTAATATGATTCTTTCCCATAAAGCTATTTCCACTTTATTGTATAATTCCTAGATCATATACATAGATTAACTATTGAATAGATTGAGCTTTCTTCACTTTGGTTGGTTTGTGTTGTCTTGGTCTTGGCTACACGAGAGCACTGGAGCGAAGCGGGAGAAACAAAGACCATAGGAAGCGATTATAAGGTATGTAACTTGTTCTTGCCTCCTAGTTCATTCAATGGTTAAAATCTAGGAAAAGAGTCATGTTCTGTTTTTCTTTGTTCTAGATCCAAGTGGATCTAGGGAGACCGGTTTGTGTCCTCACTTATGGATTTATCCAATAACACCCGCCCCCTCAAGGCAATGTCAAGTTCATATCTGACCACCATAAGGTTGAGATTTTCCAAGTTTCGTCGTTTCACATGACTTGCTTCACTGATCCGTGGATACTTCCTTCCCCATCAACCACAATAGAGGGGACAGGGCATCCGGGCATGTCCATGCCCTTGTTCGCAGCTGAAGTAGCGTACTCTTTAGTCCAGCAAGATTTAGCCAACCCAGATCCAACTCCTGCACAAGAGTTCGATCTGCTTCTAGAGCCTATTTGGGCTCAAGGTTCTCTCGCTAACACTGATTCGTTAGACTTAGTCTTGCCCTCTTATGAAGTAGTAATTGAAGCAATGAATAGTCCAGAAAAACCCTGGGATGATATTCATCCCAAATCTTTCTTTCTCCCAGAGTTAAGTAGAATCGAGGCTAGAGAATTCACCTTGACTATGACTAGAGATAGGTCTTGTCCTATTAATCCCTTAGCTATGCACAAGGTCTATGTTGAGGGTAATATGGAAACCATCACTGAAATCATATCGATCAATGTCTCTAGAACCCTTGGCATCATGGAGAATGTTTTCGTCAGAGCAAACTACTCCCTCGGAGAGATTCAAACCTACACAGATCTATTTAAAGAATTTCGCAACGTTTTTTCCTGGTCTTACGAGGAGATGCCAGGCATCGATAAAAAAATAGTCAAACAAGAAATCACAACTTATCTAGATGCCAAGCCTGTCTAGCAGAATCTTTGTCCAGTTAACCCTAGGAAAGAAGTAGCCATTAAGGTTGAAGTTGAGAAACTGCTAAAAGTCAGTTTTATCTATCCTATCCATTTGACCCAATGGGTGTCAAAGCTCATGCCGGTCAATAAAAAACAAGGCACGATTCGTGTATGTATAGACTTCCATGATTTGAACAAGTCCTGTCCCAAAGATAATTTTCCCACACCATTCATCGACCAGATAATTGATGAATGTGCAGGTTTCTAGGCCTTCTCTTTCATGGACAGTTTTTCGGGATATAACCAAATACAAATCAAACCCAAAGACTAGCACAAAATGGCATTCATATGTCCCTGGGGTACATTCGCGTATCGTAAGATGCCTTTTGGTCTCAAAAATGCTGGAGAGACCTTTCAACGGGCCATGTATTTTTCTTTCCATGACCTCAAGCACATAGTCAAAGCCTATTTAGATGATTTATCATCTTGATTTCGCAAGACAACGGATCATCCTACACACGTTCGACTTGGCTTTGAGCATTGTTGCTACTTCTGGATTCCCTTGAATCCAAACAAGTGCAGATTTGCGTAACATCAGGACGTTTGTTAGGTTTCATAGCATTGACAATAGGGAACATGGTCGATCCTCTCAAGGTTGAGGCAATAATTTAGTTTCCTCCCCCACTCACAATCCTTCAACTTCAGAGTCTACAGGGCAAGGCAAATTTTTTAAGACGCTTCATCGCCAACTATGCTAAGATCACCAAGGGATTTATGTGCTTACTGAACAAAGACGTTCCTTTTTATTTGGATGATGCCACTCAACTTTATTTCGTGGCATTGAAACATGCCCTCACCACTGCCCCTCTACTCCAGCCACCTAACTATAACAAGGATTTCTTATTATATTTGGCTGCAACAGAGTCAACCATTGGCATGGTCTTAGTTCAGGAAGATGACTTGTTCTCAGAATATGTGATCTATTACCTAAGTCAAGGTCTCATAGGATCATAAATCAATTATTCTCATATCGAAAAACTTGCGTTGGTGGCAGTCCATGCTGTTCAACAGTTCCATCACTATTTTTTGTTTTGCAAGACCACCATCATTGCTATCATGAATCCATTCTAGTATATGTTGACACAATGAGTAATAGGCGGAAAGATCAGTAGATGGATAGTCATCCTCTAGGATTTTGACATAGATTTTGTTTCAGCGAAATCTAAAAAGTCAGTCGTCTTCGAAGAACTTATTTCGAAACTTCTAGTTGAGTCATGTGATGTTGTGCCCGAAGAATCGCCTATTAGAGGAGATATTTTTTTGATCACATCTTCGGATCCCTAGTACAAAGATATACTTATCTATCTCCAGAGTTTGAAATGCCCCACCTCTGCTTCTCGTGATGAGCATCGTTGTATATGCCATTAGGCTAAGAATTATCTCATACTCGATGATACATTGTATCGGAGAGGTGTAGACTACATCCTGCGCTGATGTCTCACTCATGAAGAAGCAGTTATCGTGCTTAATGATTGTCATACCGGATCTTGTGGCGGTCATTTTCCTGGGTTGGAAATAGCCCAAAATATTCTACGAGCAGGTTACTTCTGGCCGACACTAATCAAAGATTGTATCGAATCGGTCAAGAAGTGCGACCCATTCCATATCTTCTCTCGGAAGATGAGGGCACATCCTGCTCCTATGTTTCCTGTCATCACAGTTGGCCCCTTCACCAAGTGGGGAATTGATTACACTACCTGCAACCCCCCTTCAGCAAGGGGGCACCGTTACATCATCGTAGTCGTAGACTACTTCACAAAGTGGGTCAAAGCTATGCCAATGTTTAAAGATGATGGGGAGACTGCAACTCTCTTTTTATTCAACTAGATAATAGCAAGGTTCAGTGTCCCAAGGGAGATTGTCACTGACCATGGCAGTCACTCTCAGAACCAGATGATGACTGAGTTAACATCAAAGCTTGGGTTACAACAAAAACATTCATCACCCTACTACTCCCAAGAAAATGGTCAGGTGGAAGCTGTAAATAAATCTTTCAAGACCATCCTACAACGAACAATCAACTCAGCCAAGTCAAATTGGAATTTGATGTTATACTCGGCGTTATGGGCTTACCGAACATCTGTTAAGACTGCAACCGATTTCTAACCTTTTCAACTTGTTTACGGGCTCGAAGCAGTCTTTCCTATCGAATGTCAGATCCCATCCCTAAAATTGGCAGTACAATTATTGCCAGACACTTCTCCATTTGAAGAGCGGTTATTATACTTGGAGCAGCTCAATGAGAAGCGTCGTGATGCGGTCGTGGCCAACGAGGCTTACAAACATAAATTCAAGTGTCAGTATGATAGGTTTTTCCATCCTCATATTTTCACTGAAGGCAACGTTGTCCTAGTCTATGACCAAGATAGGGACCCCCTGGGGGCAGGAAAATTCAAACCCATGTGGTTTGGACCTTTCATCATAAAGGAGGTTCTAAAAAAACGTGCCTATCGTCTGGTTGATTTTGAAGGGAATTCTTTGGCAGAGCCTAGAAATGGACTCTACCTAAAGAAGTATTACTCATAGGCAGGTCACCATGGGTAACTTTTGTATCATATGTATAGTCTTTGTACTATTACTTTCTAGTTTTTTTTTAGTGTTATGGACGTTTTGTTTTGATGTATCTTTCATCACTGTGGAAGATGTCAAGTGAACCTAAGTTGTTCATTGGGTATGAAGACAGTGCTAGCCAGCACACTCAGAGGCTTGCCTCCACAGCTTGGGTAATTTTTACACCTCAAGGCCAGTTATTATCTTTTGGAGGTATATACTTAGGTGGCACCACAAACAATGTTCCCGAGTACAGTGCAGTTATAGAGTTGCATCATGATGCTCTGTCATTCGGTATCTCTCATCTCCAAGTATATCTCGACGCTCAGCTAGTTGTGTCTCAGTTAAATTGAGTCTACCTTGTTCATGATCCGACTTTACACCGACGATTCCTTAGGGTACATCTCTTAGAATGAAACTTTGATTATATTACATATTTTCATGTTCCTAGGAGATTAAATCAGATTACAGATACTCTAGCTAATCAAATTTTAGATTGGCATCTTGCACACATATGAAAAGACATACACATAAACATGTAAATACATTTTTTGCAAAAATGATCCATAAGACACAAAAAGACATAAAAATACATATATAACATCATAGTCACCAGAGTACATAGATAGACGCAAGCGCCTCAAAATATGACCAATAACGAGTCACGGGGCTTATGCCGTCAAAAAATATATACAAGTCGTGCTCTCAACACATGAAAATTCTAACTAAAGTCAGGGCCTCTGGGCCCTGTTGTACTGATCTACAGCGTTTTCCAAATGCCAAAACAATCAGACCCATGTTTGTGGTGCCCCTACTAAATGAGGCTTCATAGATGGTGGCAGGTCCTCAATCTCTGCCACAGGGACCATGCGAGTGAGCACCGTAAATTTCCACTCCACTCGTCTCAACACCCTCTCAACCTCCCTGGCTGGAAGATCTCCTACTTTTGTTGGTCCCCCTGCAGCGGTAGGTGCGGCCCCTGGCCGAGGACGATGCCTATTCCTCGCATAGTCAGCAGGTTGCACCGGTCCCACATCTGCACACAACAAATGCATATCCGTCAAATACTCTGGTATAAAAAATGATATATAACAAAAACAAAATAAAAATTACATATGTTTACCAAAAAATAAAATGAATGATGTAAACTTACCCATCTCTCCTCCTTCCTCACCAAGAGGTACTGTTATCTTAGGATCTCTCGAAAAATCAATCCCAACATAAGGATAATCCTCAATGACTGGGATCTATCGTGACAACCACGTGAAGATATCATCGTCAAAGGACTCATTGGTCCTTCCACCACCCTGTCACGGCAGTAAAACTGCCCATCTACACATAGCAGGAAGAGAGGTCTGATGGCCTCGTACCACTACTCAAGGACTAAATCTTGGAACTCTCTCAAAGAAGAAAGAGCATAGAACGATCCCGAACCCAAAGTTCCTCTACGTCCGCAATCAACAATCTGTCAACTGCCTCTTCATACACTCTAACAATGTGGTGATCCAATCAAATATTTATGCATTTAAGCACTAGAATGAATAGTTCATCTATGCACAAGATGCCTGATGTAAAGCCGCAGAACCAATGATTCTCCCAATAAGAAACATTGTCGCTTGTAGCGATAATTCAATGATCTTTCTTATAGGCATCTGTGAGCTAGAGCGGTTTGTACCAGACTCACAGTAAAGACCTTTCAATTCTGCTATGTTATGCGGCCCCACAGGAAAAGTCTGAAAGTTGACTGGTTCCCCTCTCTTGGAGAGGCCAGTCAAAAAATATATTTCCTCGGTTGTGGGCACCAGTGACTGCCCCTCTAACATGAATGCCTATGCATCTAGATGCCAACAGTCAACCAAGGCATTCAGTAGCCTAGGTTGTGCCCGCATAAAATGACATAAGAAGAACTTGAGCAACCCACATTACATCAAGGCAGCCACAACATTAGTGTCTTCCCTGACCAACTCACTTACCTCCTCATGCTCTCTTTCTCTCTAATGGACATACATCCTACAAAACATCAAGGTTCAAGAGGGTTAATCATTGTTTTTAATATTTTTTCATTCAATAAGGGGGTCCACGCAGGCTGTAATGTTGACAATCACGTGTACATGCATGCAGAGTTTACTCTACCTGAATGTACATGCGGCATGTCCTGAGATAGCCCATGTGGACCTAGGTCCAACCTTTTAAAGGTCGATGCCCCCCTAAAAAATGGAACCCAATTCAAAAGTAAAGACTTAAAATGCAAGATAAGAGAGTTTGTACTTACTTGGTTGAGACAGATGGTCGTTTCATCCACTGTAGCTGTCGGAATCACCACTTTTATAAAAGGGGGTGTTTTGGCTCCAGAGTCAATTTCCAAATCAGCAATGGTGATAATGAGCTGCCAGCTTCTACTTATAGGCTTTTGGGCCTCTTTTTGTCACTTTTTTGGCCCCCCTTATCATTTTCTTTAAAACGAAAACCATTTAGAGTGATTCAGGAGTTGCATTGGAGGGGTATGCTCGGGTATCGGGAATTTTTTTGGAGTTTTGGGTAACTTTCGATGGTCCATGGAAAAATCTCAGATGATCAACTTGAGCATATAGGTTAGGTTTATACCTTGATTTTTGTATCTTGTTGTCTTTATCCCTTTGCCATAGGATGAATCCCATGAGGTTGTGACACAGAACCATCATTGTTTCTTTAGAAGTGTCGCAAGTTGGTGGTAGAGCTTATCGAAACATGGATGCCCTAGGTAGATCCTAGTTGCATTATGGTGTCCATGTTGTCTCTAATAATTGTAGGCTCAGGAGTCCTTGTTTTTTTTCCTAATTACGATGTTGAGCCTCATTTGTATGATTCTTTTTTACTCTTGACCTCACCCCTAGGACTCCCAAAAGATATAACGGGTCTTCTTTTAAGCCTTTTTCAGACCCTCTAAACATGAAAAGATTGTCGAGCAATCTTGTGGCCTTTCACGCTCGTTAAAATGAAATTTGAAGTCACGTCTGTTCGGCAGTGGTTTACCCCTTTTTTGGTCTGGATGGTCAACTGTACAAACAAAGGTATACTCTATGGAACTTTAGTTCTCTAGAAGAGTACTCTCGGGTATCATTTTAACCCTTTTTCGGGCCTGGGGGACTAAATTTATGAAAAAGGAACCCCCATGGAGTCCATAGTTAAGCTCTTTTCAGACTCCCTAAAATTGAAAAGATCGTCGAGTGACATTATTCTCTCACACTCGTTAAACTGGTCCAGAAGAACATTCCCGACGGAGTCCATAGTTAAGCATTTTTCAGACTCCTTAAAAATGAAAAAATGGTCGAGTGATATTGTCTTTATCACACTCATTAAAATGGTTTTGAATAGATGTCTTGTCGGTGCTAGTTTACCCCTTTTTTCGAACTGACTAGACTACCTTCGAAAAAGGTACCCCAATGGAGTCTCCTTTTATGTTTTTTTAGACTCTCTAAATATGAAAAACCATCGATCTTACCTTCTCTGGGCTTGTTAAACTTACATCGAAGGACGTTACCATTGTGTGTTTTATTAATTGCATTTGCATACTTGTGTCTTTGGCCTAATGACGGCTCCATGTTGTTCTCAACTGAACCATCTGAAGCATGTCTTATACGCAAGCCCTGTAGCACTTTGCCTCTGCGTCTTGACACCTTTGGCCCCTAGAGGATTTTTCTCGAGTGTCCTTTCCTTGCATATGTCCCTTTTCCCTGAGCATCCTTGTGTTCCATGTGCTCGGAACTAGTACGTTTGTGACACTCGATCCTCCTTTGTAACGTAACATTCTTTTATTCTTTTTTCCAAAATCATTGAAAAAGATGAAAAATAAAAAATAAAAAAAATCAAATATACCCCAAAAAGAGGAAGGGAAAAGTATTTTCTTTATTGGCAGCATAATAAGTCACCCTTGGATAAAGCACATATGTCCGTTTATTCATCAAACTATGGGATTTAATACGTCCTTAGGAAGTTGTTCTCTCTACATAGAGTTGTGTCCTCCTCTGTTTGGTTATTCTTCCAAACATATGGAGAGTTTGTGTTGCCTCCTGCCTCATAAACTTATAATTAATGCCATGCTGCCTGAGTCTCATCATTTTTCATGTTGTTGTCCAAGGGAAGTTTTTACCAAGCCTGAGTCGGCCCCTCTACAATTTGTCTCTTGCCCTCATACCCGACCATCCTAAACATCCAATCAAGTCTTTGTTCAAAATCAATGAAGCCTTTAGTCTGATCACCAAGATTCTCTAGTCCATGACCGACGAGCCGTCGAAAACCTCTGGGTAGTGAAGTCGTACACTCATATTACACTCCGACCTAAGTTTTGAAGATTTTGAAGTTGTTTCTCGAGCTCTGAAGACCTCATCTCCAGCCATCATGCCTTATCATCTTCTGAGAAGATGGATACTCTACATGTATATCTTTTTTATTTCGAGATGTAGCTCCGTTGTGTATTGTTCACGACTACACTTTATATAAGTTATGTGACATGGATCTATAGTGTATTTTATTGGTAGACATGATTCTATTTTATCCTAAGTATGGGTATGCCCACCTCGGTGAGACAATTGTTATTTTGTAGACGACACCTCCTAATTCCTGGTCCATGGGCTCACTTGTTCGGCACATCAGTGAATATTGTTAATGTATTTTGGCCATCAGATGTTGTTCTGAGCTCACACATTAGGGGGCATCTGTTATAACCCTAATTTGCACCAGACATGCTTACCTGGCATCAGGCCATCTCAGATTCCTTCTTTGCCAAAACACTGTTGAACAACTCTTCTTAAAATCCTCTTTTATAAAGGCCCATGCGCCCTACTCCATTACTACACGCGTGTACATGCTAGCTAACCTAAAACAACCCGCGTGTACCTACAAAAGCATGAAAAAAGGAAAGTTGTCGATGGAACACATAGCTTTGGGTAAGTTAACTAAACCTTCCAGCCATGCACGACCGAGGGTTCATCCAAATACCTAGCTTCTTCTAGCCTATAAAAGAAGGGTTAGGGTTCTCATTTGGAAGAGGAGAATCATAGTAAAGAAACTATACCCATTTGCACATTCCCTTTGTCCCAACCCTTTAGCCATCCTTGTGCAAGAAGAGATATGCAGCAAAGAAGTTGGAGGATAGTTGAAGAGAAGCCCAGGAACAGGTTCATAGAGTAGTAGCCATCATCGACATTGTAATTTGATTTGTTAAAGTTGGTAATAAAGAAGTATTTTTCTCGTCTCGCCATATGAGGTGTTCATAGTTTATTGCATACATGTTTGAATCTCAAACCCATTAATATTTAGATCAAATGCATGTAAAGTTTGTTGTGTATCTTGTGTGAATGCAAGTCATCTGTAGAGTAGATCTACAATCAAGGAGCAATCAAGTGTGAAGAAGGATCGATATCAAATGTCCGGAATAAGGTACGCTCACTTAACTATGTATTTGCTTAATAATAATGGGGATTAGGTATGGGATGACGATATAAAATAGGATTCTTTAGGTCTTTTCTGCATGCATAATTTAAACCTGGATGCTAGTCCGTAGAGGGATTTCCCACTCACAACAAGGCCCATGGAGATCAAAAGACCATTAATCTCACAATATCTCAATTAAGGAAGTTGTAGAGAGATGTGGGCAAAGGAAAAGAGGGAGGAAACAATCAAGGGATGACATCAATAGCCTCAAGAAATCTGGGAATTAATACCAACCCCCTTAAGGAACATATGAACATCCCCGGTGAAGATAAAAAGAAGGGGATGAAACTATAATGTTCCAAATCCAATGTTTTTCTTGGGAACACTAGCTAACCACTGAATTAATTGTTTGGTGTTTGTGTATGCAGGTTGGCATCTTAAATTTTGACCTTAGGGTTAATTTTAGTTATTCAGCACAATTCATGAAGATATACTCAATACCATGCAAGATATAATCAATGCACAAGATATGGAACTACAAAACATAGATCTGACCTTTTTATTTAGAAAAGAAAGAACCTGATACAGTATAGAAGAAGATTTGGAATAACATCACATGGATCCAAGATAAAAGATATGAAATACTACAAAATGCTCCCAACAATACCCAATAAGCCTCCAAAGGATGAATCTGAGATGGACCAAATACAAAGGAGCTAGGGTTATGTCCAACCCCCCTAGCTGTTGGCACGTCCTGCTGGATAGATGAGAAGGCCAAGGTTTTGGCCCATCTGAATAAGACCTCCAAATGATGCCAAACTCCACCAAAAGATATCTCAGGACAAGGGAAATCCATCCCTAAAGTATGAATCCTAAATGTTGAGTCTTTCCCCTCCAAACTGCTGAAACCCTAATCAAGACTATGCCCTCCTAAAACCTTGAAGTGCCAATAATTCATCCTGGATGAAGGAAGCCCCCAAAACTCCTGAAAATATCTAAGATGATAGATCTATCTATCAAATGTCACCTGGAGAAGTCTCACAATCAGATATAAGGTATAACCCCTTGGATCTAAGAATATATGAATCATTAATACGTCCTCCTTCTCTCAAAGCCATCCCAAATCTGTAGCTAATGATCTGACCAAAGTAACTCCCCCAAAATACCTCCAAACTAATGAGCAAGGTCCTGCAAGAAAAACCCAAGTGCTAGAATGTCTCAAGGCTCTCTCACAATGCTGGATCGAACTTCTCCTTATGCAATGGTGCACCCCTCTTGGAAAACCCTGAATGGTATGGTCATGTTGCCCTCCTGAATCGATAATGGAATATTTGATGAGTATAGAATGGTGTGGGTGAATTATTTCATCCCCAATACCAAGCTTGGAACAAGGTGAGTGGAATATTTCACCACTAATTTGTTCTCTAGGGTTTCTAATCTCAAAACCCTCAAAACTATGTGCTCAAGAGCTCAACAAGCAAATACCAAATATCCAAGATGAATGAAAGGTGCGCCCTAGAATTTCATTTATACCTCCATTATGTTTCCTTGTTGAGCTAGTTTAACCTCTAGGATCAACCCTTAACTCAGCCTCAAACGTTCCAATTCTTCATTGAATTACTTTTTGCCCTTTTTTCCCTTTTCTAAGTCAACTTCAAAACGTTGAGTTGGCTTACTTGTCCCCATGTTGCATGAGACTATGGTCTAGTAAGGATGGATATACCACTAAGTATTCCCAAACCTCTTCATCAAGAGGTGGGAGACATTACAGAAACCCATTAGACAAAAAATAGAAGAAATTGGGGCTCTAATGGTTGATTCTAGACAAGTTGTATGTCTCTCGGATAACCGTTTTCCCTTCCAACCAAAATGTTGGATATGAATAAAAAATCATGGAATATAATAGGTATGAAATCCCTCTTAAAACAAAGAATGTTAAATAAAATAATCTCTTAGGATAATGAAGATATAGTGATGCTTCAAGAAACAAAGTGTGATGCAGAAAACATGAAAAGAAATACTCAGGAAATTTTGCGAGGATGAGAGAATTTACGTTCTAAGACTTTTGCAACCATTGTTGTAATGAGATAGTTCTTTCGCATTCATCACATTGGTTTTTTATATTGACATTTCAGACCAAACCAGTGTGTTCCATCATCAGGAAAAGTATTATGAGATATGAAGGAAAAATGATATAACAAGTGTAAATAAATACCTGAAAAGTTATTATGAAGAGCCAAATTATTAAAAATGAAATCAAGAAATATAAAACCTAAAAATATTATTTATTAAGAGCTGACTTATTTAAAATTAAATAAAGAAATATAAAACCTAAAAATATTATTTATTAATTAATTTCTAGAATGAGTCATTGTGGTTAGTGTTGGGATCCAATTTTGACTAATTTTCCATCCATCATCTATGTTTAGATTGTTAGGTTGTTTTTCAATTTCGATGGCTTCTCTAAATTTCCTATTGTGATAGTGATCTACCTTGGCAAGAATTTTGGCATCTTCAATAAAAATGTGATGTTTAGTTTTGTCTGAATGTTCTTCCAAGGCTGAGGGGCGAGTGCGATTATTTTTGATGTTAACAACATGTTCTTGAATCCTAATTCTAAAGGAACGACCTATTTCTCCTATGTATTTTTTACCACATGAGAACGGGATCATATAGACACCCTTCTATTCAATGGGATCAACATGGTCTTTGACTGACCTAAGGGAATTCCTAATAGTGTTTAAGGGTTGAAAGTTTCCCCAATGATTTTCTTCTTCAAAATCCTAGAAATCTTGTATGTTGTCCATTGTATGTAGGGTAAGTAAACCTTGGATGCATCATTATTTGTTTGTTCTTTATTTCTAGGTTTTTTAGTGGAATTTTGAAAGTCTTTAATCACCTAATGTTTTTTATAGCCGTTATCCTTGAAAACATTGCGGAGATTTTTTTTCTCTTCATCAAGGTGTTCATCATGAGAGATTGTGAAGGCCCTAGTAGCTAGGGTGTCGAAAAACCCTAATTTTTGGGCAGGGTGATGATGGGAATTGGAATGAAGGTACTGTTTGGTGTGAGTTATATTCCTATAAACTTGGTGGGCTAAGGATCCATCAAGTATTTTTGTGACCCTAACATCTAAAAAAGGAAGACTTCCTTTATCTTCAACCTACATAGTGAATTTGATGTGATCAGATTATTTATTGAGGTGATTCACAAATTCATTCAATTTGTCACAAAAATGGGGCCAAATGAAAAAAGTATCATCGAAAAACCTATTCCAGTATTTATGTTGGAAGGGAGATGAGATAAGGGCTTCTCTTTCCAAATCTTCTATTAATAAATTAGCTATGATGGGGGAGAGGGGGGATCCCATAGAAACCCCACGGGTTTGTTCATATACATCACTCTGGAAACTAAAAAATGTGGATTTCAAACATAACTCAACTAAGTTAGAAGTACCTAGGTCATTGATGTTCTTAATGACTTCCATATCTTTGTCAATGAAAATTTTAGTAAAGAGAGAAACAACATCAAAGCATACGAGGGTGTCATCCTTGTCGAGTTTGATGTTTTTTATCTTGTTTACAAAGAAGGAGGAATCTTTAACAAAGAAGATAGTATTGTTGACTAAGGGTTTCAGTTTATGAGCCAAATATTTTGCAATTTGATAAGTAGGGATTCCTATTGTGTTGACGATAGGTCTAAGTGAGGGCCCTTCCTTATAAATTTTTGGAAGCACGTAGATCCTTGGGGTGGAAGGGTGGCTAACAAGCAATTTCTTTTTATCATCATCATTTATGTTGCTTGATTTAATGATATTGGAGAATTCCCTTTCAATCTTATTTAGGGGATTATTATTAAGTTTTGTATAACTTCCATTTCTATTGAGGTGGTCCAACACTTTTTCCATATAATTATCCTTGTTGAGGATGTGAGACAAAATGGATTGATGTCAAAGGATCATAAGGAGGGGTTTCCACCCTCTAGGATATAGAATACATGGATGTGGAGGACACATGATGCTAACCTTAAAATTTAATATCAAGAGTATAGGGCAATAAGGCTATGTTATGAATGCTTATGGCCCATAATCCCCCAGTCTCAATAGGAGCTTCGTGGACGAAATATTTTTTTAGGATCCAACTTGCAACACCAAATATGGATAATAGGGGGAGACTTCAACATGATCAAGACCACATTAAAAATGAACGGAGGTATCTGAAGGATCGACCATGAGAATGATGCATTTGGAGAACTCAAAGAAAATCTCATATTAGTGGGTGTCTCCACAAGGAGTGGCCTATTCACCTGGAACAATAAAAAGGGTCCTAACCAAAGAATTTGAAAAATTCTTGGATGTTGCATAAAATTACTATCATAGAGTAATACTAAGTCTCCTACTTGAAACTTTTTTTGTTTAATGTGTCTATCATGCCATTCCTTCTCTCTTAGCTTCTGAACTTGCTAATGGAAGGTTGCGATAAATCGATCTTCCTCAGGATGTACTAACTATTATAATCTCTCCTCTATTTTGCCATAATCTAAAAGATCAGTAATTGTTGCAACACGTGTACTAGGTAGAATAAACTCCATCAGCATCACTTATTTTTGCCCATAGACCAACCTAAAATGTGTTTTTCGTGTAAACTTTTTTCTTGTAGTCTTGTAGTCCCATAAAACTGTAGGAACACGTAAGTCTCAATCATCTCTTCCTACGTTGTAGATATTCATTAAAGCATTCTCCAAAATTTTATTAAAATATTCTACTATCCCATTAACCTGAGGGTGATACGCTGTACTCTTTTAGTGCTGAATTTTAAATTCCTCAGTCAATGTTGAAATTGTCTTATTCAGGAAGTGTGTTCCTTGATCACTGAGTAATATGTGTAGAAATGTGAATTGTGTGACTAGATTATCAAATAGAAATTGCGTAGAAGTCTTTATGCTGCATTCTGTGATTGGTGTTGCTTCTTCCCATCTGGTCAAATACTCCATCGTAATGCTTAGGTACCTCACTCCTGATCTTCTTGTTGATGGGTGGATTGGCCCCATAAATTCTATGGCCCATTTATAGAACTCTTGAAATGTAACATGTGGGTGTAAAGGCATTTCATCCCTCTTGTATGGATTTCCCACCATTTGATATACATCACATGTCTGACAATATTATTTAGCATCCTTATGAAGTGTGGGCCACCAGAGCCTTGACCAAAAAATATTCTGCATAGTCCCTTTTCCTGCAATTCATTTGTGCACTTATGTGAGTATCATAGTCCTTTGATGCTCCAACACTCATCATCTAAATATTCCATCTGCACCTAAATTGTATAAGTTCTATGCAATCAATTGATATTCTATTTCTTTAACCACTAATTGTTTCTTATACTTAAATATCACTTATGATGGGGCCATCCCTTTACTTAGAACTTGTATGATATCTATGAATTAGTCATCCACCATATTAACTGCAAATAAATGTGCATCTGGAAAAATATCATATAAATTCCCTGCATCTTCTCTTGATTGTATGCACAATAAATCATCAGGTCCTGCATTCAACATCTTTGTTTTTGCAACAACCTCAAAATCGTATTCCTAAAACATAAATAACCACTTGCATATTATCCCCCCCAACACTGGCTTGTTCACTAAGTATTTTAGTGCAAAATCGTTTGTATACATCTTAAAGTGAAAACCCAATAAATAATGTCGAAACTCTTGTAGCACATATACCATTGTCAATCCTTCTTGTTTTGTTGTAGTATAATTATTCTCTGTTATTGAAAGCTTCCTACTTACAAAATAAATTGGGTGATCTAGTCTCCTTCCCCTAGTTAAGACAGTACTGCGCCCAAATATATGGACGCAAAATCTACATGAACATGGAGTTCTTTGTTCCAATCTGGAAATATCAAAATTGATGTGGTCACTAGTTTTTGTTTTAAGGTATCCAAAACCTTTTGGTATTCCTCATTTAATTGGAACTTTGCTTCCTTCTTCAACAAATTCTCCATAGGTGTTGTAATCTACACATGACCTTTGATCAACTTCTTATAATATCCCATGTGACCCAGATTTTCCCTCAAGTATCTGACTAATGTAGGTGGTTGTAAATCTAGAATCACTACAATCTTGGTAGGATCCACTAATAATAATTGTTTGCAGACCATATGGCCCAACAAAATTCCAAAAGGTGAGCAAAAAATACACTTATTCAAATTCAATGAAATATAACATTTTCTAAACCTATCCAACATTAACCTGAGTACTTATATCTAATCCTTTTGTTGGAAGGTTTACAGTTGGGAGTAAGCTTGTCATTGATGGCAAGAACAAGAATGGAAAAGATTAGCATGATCAACAACGTAGAGATAATGGAAGAGTAAACTCCATTTTAGAATTTCGGATACGGGGAGTTGAAGTGTCGAAACACTTTACCACCGAAGTGGCGAAATCATGAAGTGATGAAATCGCAAGGTGTACAAAATCGCGAAGCGGAAAAATTGCGAAGGTGGACAAAATCGCGAAGCAGTGAAATCGTGAAGTGGCAAAATCATGAGAAGATCTGGGCCGTAGGATCTGGGGTATCTACGAAGGCTCAATAGCCATTAGATATGGTGAATCTACAAGGTGGATAAGTCCAAGAGTCATCTAACTCCCCAAAACTGTGAAGGAATCCTGACCATCCATTAGGGACAGTCATGGATCGTTGACCAAGAGGGATGCGTGGCAGAAGATCAGAGCATGTCAAAGCTCCACCTTAGAGTTTCGCGTATCGCGACTTGGAGTGACAAGAACCTCCATCAAAGGAATCGCGAGATGCAAACTCATGATAAGATCTGGACCGTTGATATAAGCTCCATCTTGGAGCTTCGCCTATTGTGACTTGGAGTGACAAGAACCTCCATCTAAGGAACCATGAGATGCAAATTCACGATAAGATTTGGACCATCAATTCACCAAGAATGTGGACCGTCGATCTGAGCTCCATCTCGGAGTTTCACCTATCACAACTTGGAGTGACGAGAACCTCCATCTAAGGAATAGCGAGATGCGAGATCGCAATAAGATCTGGACCGTCAGATCTATGGAGATTTCAACCATCGATTAGACTCGATGAAGTTTATAAACTTGCGAAATATGAAGCACCTTTTTGTCACAACCTGTGGTTACCGCTGGTGGTCACGAGAAGGGAAGGAGTTAGTTCAGATAAGCTCCATTTCGAGGTTTCGGGGATCGCGACTTGGAGAGTCGAGATGCCTCATCTCCAGATTCATGAAATGTGAAATCGCAAAAGTGCATTATGCTTAAGCGCGTGGTATCAGCTGGTGGTCACACCATCGAAGAGATGAAGAGAAGAGTACGTACAGACAAGCTTCCTTTCGGCATTTCGGGGATCGCAACTTGGAAAGTCAAGAAACTTCACAATGGAATTAACAAAAAGGCGAAATGCGAAATCATGAAAAGAACGTTATGAACAAGCGCTTGGTCATAGACATGGTCATATAAAGGAAGGAACCAGTGCAGAAAAGATCCATTTCAGAGTTTCGGAACTCATGACATGGAGACTCAAGATGTCTCATCGCAGAATCTTCGAATTGTGAAAGTGCGAAATGGGTAAATGACTCAAGAACTCATCAGAGTTAATCCAATGATGGAGGTGAACATGAGCACGATCAGAGGGCTAATGTTGATCCTCACAGTGTAACTACTAGAAACCATTGATGGTTTCTACCAAAGGATGCGAAGAGACTTCTGTGTGATTTCTAGAGGAACTGAATAGTTACATGGAATCTTCCAGTGGAATGAAGACAATTCGTGGAGGAAATTGACAGTTGGATGAGGGTTGGAGCTCGTAATTGAAACAGAAAGGATGAGATCGACTGTAATAGAGAGGACGAAGAGTCTCAACTGCTAGAGAGAAAAAGGAATCTCGGCATAATCCCTAGTGATGATAGACACAGGGGCTGAACTACTAGAGAAGCTGAAGAGTCGATATGATGATCAGTCAGAGCACTTGAGATGTGGAGGATATTGGCATGGTATGAGCATGCAAAGGAATGGCGAATATTGCATGCACAAGATGCACAGAAGCTATACATACACTGTACAGAGAAGAGATGTAGTTGCTGTTGTTGAAGGTGATTCATGTGTGAAGGAGGAGGGAAGTGCAGCAGCTGAATTGAATAGAAGAGAAAATGTGCAGTGAATGGACATGGAGCACAAAGCATAAAAGGTATAAGAACAGATAGCGCAAGTTAGGTGTGCAGGAAGGCAGTGAGGCAGACAGAGAAATGAAATGCAGTAGAACATTGATGAGACTGGTAAGCTATTATTGAACACTATATCACTGTAAGAGGTTTTAGTATTTCATATTCATAATCTAGGGTGGTATGGAGGTGCTAGGGAGGACTATTTTCCTCAGAGGTTCAAGTGGGTACTTGAACACAGGGAGTTCTAGCTTCCTTCTAGTCGATGCTAGAGAAACCAGGGAGTTGGTGCTTCCTTCTAGTTGGTGCTAGAGAAACCAGGGAGTTGGTGCTTCCTTCTAGTGGGTGCTAGAGAAAAACAGAGAGTTGGTTCTCTCAGCAAGTTGCATCTTGCAAAACGGAGGTTGTAGCCTCACAATGAGTTGGTGCTCATATGTATGATAATGTAAAGAATGTAAATAATACTTATCATATAAAGAAGAAGAGGTTTTTACCTTGTATGGGTTTCCTTGGGAAATATCTGTCTCTATGTTTCTCATATAT
>ML787999.1:194382-214312 GCA_009831015.1 Picea engelmannii
CACCTAGGAACTGCCAAAGAAATGTGGGACAAACTCATTAGCAGTTATGAGGGTAATGAGAAGGTAAAGGATGCAAAGCTTCAAACCTATAGAATACAGTTTGAATAGCTGAAGATGAAGGAAGATGAAACTATTGGAAAATAATTTCCGAGAGTAGAAGAAATGGTAAATGCAATGAAGGCACTTGGTGAAACAATTGATGAACCTTCTTTAGTTAAGAAAATCTTGAGATCTCTCCAAGATAGGTTCAACCTGAAGGTCTCTGCTATAGAAGAACTTAATGATCTAAAAACCTTGGAGTTTGATCAACTGCTAGGAACATTGACTGCATATGAAATGAGAATAGTTAAAGATAAACCCACCTCCAGAGAAGCATCATTTAAAGAAGACAAGAATGAGGATTTTGAGCCCGATGAAATTGAAGAAAAATTTGTGAAGAGACTAAAGAAGGGATCAGGCAAATACAAAGGTAAACTGCCTTTCAAATGTTTCAACTGTGGTAGGATAGGTCATTTGCAAATAAATGTCCCCACAAAGGAAAGGATCAGACATGTGATGATGAGGAGAAGTACAAACACAAAAATTTCTTTAAAGAGAAAAACTTTAAAAAGAAAAGTCTGTGTGTAAACAATGATGATGATCCTTCAGATGATGAAGAAAATGACTCCTCTATTGAAGATAAACTAAATGACTTCATACTTATGGCCAAAGAGGATTATGATAATAAAATCATAGGGAGTGATGAAGAATAAGTTATGTTGACATGGAAGGAGAACTTATTAGTGCACTGGAAGAGATTGACAGACTAAGAATCAAGAACAGAAAGCAAAGACAATTGTTAATACAGTTCGTGAAAGACAGTAAAGAACCTGATGAAGACCCTGTCTTACTAAAAGTAGAATTGGAAGAGGCAAAGAAAATCGAAGAGATTCTAAAACAACAGCTATCAGAAAAGAATGCAAGATGTGAGGCATTAGAACAAGAAGTAGTAAAAACGAGGAAAGAAATGGAGAAGTTTCAATCCTTGTATAATAAGAATCTGTCAGCAAAGGAATCCAAAGCTAAAAACTGGCTTGGGTTATGAATATGGATCAAGCAGTGGTAAGACAGGAAATGAAGAACCCATCAAGTTTGTCAAAAGTACAACCAATGACAATAACAAACCTGCAGAAACAAAAGAAGACAATCAACTGCCCAGGTCGAGTAAGGTAAAAGATGCCAGATCTGAATCTATAGAACAAATAAGTAATGCACTCACTACTTAAAGACGTCATCATCCTGGAAGAAATCGATTTGCTCAAAGAAGACAATCGTTTTCTAGGTACAAAGAATTTTTCTATGGCTATTGTTACTATTATGCTAACTTTGGTCACAAAGCTGTAAATTTTTCCTTAAGACTTAGATATGAGAAATTAAGACTTCAAAGGAATAAATACTTGCCACAACAAAGAATGATGCAGCCAAGTAACAAACCTTCACTGATTGCCAATTGCCAAATTAAGTCCAGGGATATGCAACTAAAGAGGTCAAGAAATAATCAACAGTCAATGAGTAGAGAACGCTGCACCAAGAAGTTTGACCTGTTAAACAATGAGATTGAATGCTACATCTGTCATAACTATGGACACAAATCTATAGACTGTCGTCTAAAGGAATATGAACCAGATTCCAAATCCCCTGCTGAAAATGTTAAGTTTTGGAAGAAGAAGGAAAGTGACAAGTGTGGATTAGTGTTGTCCACTCAAAGAAGAATGAATCCTTGGTATATAGACAATGGATGCTCCAAACACATGACGGGAGACAAAGGCAAGTTTCTATCTCTAATTGAAAGCAAATCAGGAAACGTAACCTTTGGAAATGATGCTCCAGGGAAAATAAAGGGCAAAGGGATGGTGAGCTTAAGTAATGGAAAAGGAAAAGCCCAAGATGTTCTCCTTGTAGATGGGCTGAAACATAATCTACTCAGTGTAAGTCAAATGTGTGATAGAGGATGTGAAGTGTTGTTCACATCTAAGGACTGCAAGATAAAATCTGTAACCATAGGACAAGTGGTGGCCAAAGGCATAAGGACAAAAAATAATGTATATGTGCTGAAAGAAAATAGAGAAGAATGTCATCTAAGCAGACATAATGAAAGCTGGTTATGGCATAGGAGACTTGGACATCTAAACTTTGACCACTTAATCAAACTCAAAAAAATTGAGGCAGTAAAAGATCTTCCGAGGATATCAAAGCCTCAAGATTCAATGTGTAAACCCTGCCAAGTAGGGAAGAAAAACAAGACACAATTTAAGTCCAAGAGTTTTACTTCAACTGGAAAACCACTCCAACTAGTTCATATGGATTTATGTGGACCATCAAGATAGGACGTCACAGGGAAAGAAAACTATTTCATGTTGATTATCGATGATTACTCCAGACTTACTTGGGTTTCCTTTCTCAAAGAAAAAACTGAAGGATTTGAGAAGTTTAAAATGTTTAAGGCTTTAACTGAGACTCAAATAGGGAAGAGGTTAAAGGCAGTAAGATCAGACCGGGGAGGAGATTTTATGTCAAGAGACTTCAAGGAATTCTGCGATGAGCATGGGATCAAGAGAGAATACACAATCCCAAGAAATACACAACAAAATGGAGTAGTGTTGACGGGCGAAATCGACCATCCATCAACTGGAAGAGTGGATCCGGTCCGGGGTTGTCTAAATAACCCAAGCCATTTGGGATAACCCGCCCTGACAGGTTTAGCGGCTCCGTTGTCCGATCTAAGGTCCTAAGAAAACAAAAAGAAAACTACTCTAAATTAACTAATATAAATGAAAAATAACAATTCAAACACACTAATAAACTAATATAACTATTATATATACAATCTACTATCTAATAATATAATAACTTTATGAATTTAAACGTCTTACTACTAAAAGAAATAAATCTTATTCACAAATGTACAATATTTACAAATTACAGATTTGTAAATGAAAACCTGCAAAACTCATTGGTAATCTGTCCTAAGACAGCAAGACTAATTCTTTTTTGATTTTTATAATTTTATGAAAAAAAAATAAACTGAAAACTATCTAAACTAAGCAACTAAACTAATTACTCTAACTACAAATATAAACTATACATATATATGTCTAAACTAATTAAATTATACTAATAAGCTAACCTGTGATAACGCTTTCCAATTTGTCCTGTGTAAGATGGTCGATTCAGCTGTTTGGTGGGAGGAAACCCACACCATATTCTCCACGATCTTCTCATAAAAGGGAAGCTGTTGTGCTCTTCAGATGTAGTTATAGGACAAACAAGACATAAAAATTACAGCAATCTTATGATTTATAAATCTTCGCAGTTAGATAAATCTGTACGCAAATATCTATACAAAATGATTCAATTAACGAAGAAGAGAAATCTGTGATTCATTAACTGAAACAAAGTAATTGTTTTACTTTTAATAATGAAAGAGATCAGATATGGATAGCACGTTAATCAAATCATATCATCCTGCAATAGATTATGATGGCTAAATTAGTCTATAATCAACTGCAAACTGATATACATAAAAATTTAAACAAAAGTTTGATATATTGAAAGTGAAAGCTGTTACAAGACATCAACTTTCATCTCAGTCTGTATCACAAATCCATAGTTTGGTTCTCCCACAGTGAGAATGATGATGTTTATTACAAAAATGATAAGTATTTAAAGACCTTACACAGGGTAAAACATCCCTGTGGAAGTTATCAAAACTGTTTACACAAATCTGGGAAAATATCCCAAGTTTCTATCTCTAAATCAAACTAACAACTTAAAAATAAAAACTACATCACACAAATATCTCCTATATTGTCACAGTATGCCCAAATTGACCATTGCAATTCGTACGTACCTGAACAAGGACAAGAATAGACAATATTAGAGGATATTTTGTAGATAGAATTGATAAAAATCTAATTTTAAAGACTAGCTACAGAATATTGTGATTTTGTAGCTGGTCTAAATTGAACATAGAATCATATTAAAACCAATTCAACACTTAAAGAATTAAATTCAAACTATTAAACAAGTATCTAATTGTTATTTTAAAGACAAATGAATCATTCAAATCAAAATTGTTATACTAATTTGAGACCAAACAAGACTAAGATCAATCGAATGATTACAAAGATGCATGTACTATGTTCCATTTGTTATCAGAAATTCAAGTAAATAGAATCATATTGGATAACTCGGCAGTCATGAAATCGTTTTCATAACCAATTGAAATCAACACAAATAGTTTCTTCAACTATCCACAAGAACACTGTCGTATCCAAACGAAACCAACAAGATCGTTTTCAAATTGATATAACTATATTAAATATAAACGATCTTGCTAATCACTTGCAAATCAAATCAAATAGGGATGAATCGAAACGGTTTGAGGCTGGCAGAATTGTTATGAATTAACACTGTTTCCATGATTTTAGCGAATAGATCTTTGACACAGGCCAAATGAGAATATTGAATCCACACAAAACAGAGTCGTTTTTGCCAAATCGAAATCAAACCGAGTTGTTTTCCTGATTTAAAAGATTACATCATATTTATTAAACCAATCATAATAATGACGCATAACACATTTAAAGTATCATAACAATTCAAGCCCACGAAATCGTTCCAAAATCAAACCATAAAAACTAAATCAGAGTCGATATGATCCAACCACAATGACATCATACCAAATCAAAACATAGTCGTGATCTGATTTTAAAAATCTCCTGTACAGATCAGATGCAAACAAAATCCAAGCGAAAGAAAACTTCATTGATCACACTAATTCGAACTAACAGAAATTTTCTAAACGAACCATACCATGTCAAAACCAATTGATCACTTCTACTAAGCTAGGCACGACAAAATTACATATCAAAATCATAACCATATTTGACTTTAGTAAAATGAATCTACTATATAGGATCCACAACATAACCATTTTTGATAATCAAACCATGACAAAATTATTTCGAATAATAAACAGACTTATCGAAACTCAAAAACCAATTCATTATATTAATCCAAGCAATTGATAAAATGAAATTGATATCGAAATTCATACCCAGATAATGAGCATACAACTTGGTCATGATAGTTTGGAATTGACGAAGGCTGTCCCTGACTCAACATTCCTAAAAATGATCGAACCAGTGGTTTTCTGCTTCTTGTCATTAGCTTGAAGCTTGTCCCTTTCTCTTGTCAACACTGTAACTTGGTTTTCCAAAGATTTGATTTTTGACTGTAATAAGGGAACGTCGGTATAGTAGTGCTCAAGCCACACATTACATTGGACACACACTGTCTCCTCGGGCTTCGAAATGACATGCGAGGGTTGGTTTAAATCACCGAGGGTTTCATTAGGTAGTTTGATTCCTGGGTAGCTAGGATTGTTCTTTACGCATGGGGGAAAATTAGAAACATAGTCATAGGGTGGCTTGGGGCATAAGCCATGGAAGTAAGGATACTCTCCAGCTATAAAATGCTCAACATCAGAGTCTGAGTCCTCACTGAGAACTATGGGCTTTCACTCAGCGTTTGGATTAGGTTTATTCCGGGCAATCCTCGATATCAATCGAGCATTCTTTTTACCTTTGCTATCGACAGTAGGGTTACCTTTAACCTTTTTACTCACAGGATTCTTAACAGCCTGGGTCTTGTCTATTAAGATGTCGGGTAGGTCGATATCAGGGTCAATCGAGGGTTTGGGAGAGGGCAGAAGGACATGGAATGGAACGGGTGGCTCGACCTTAGTTTCACTAACCATAGGCTTATCGATTTGGACAGACTCTGTATCAGCAAAACCATTTCGAGAGAGAAAGGCTTGCCAATTGTCGTCGTGAAGATTTAACTGGTGAACGATGATGAGTCTGATCAGGTCGTGGTGGAACAAGCTACTATCAGCCTTCTCATGTTTTAACCTCTTAGCCATTTTGTACAGACTACGCAAGTAGTAAAAAGGCATGTTCAATGGATAACCCATGAAGTTCATTAACAGTCAAAGATGATAAAGAAAAACCAGTCCATACCAACCCTCACAGGTCACAAATTGTTTAACCACCATCAAAAGATCGTGCCACCTAGGTTTAAGTGTGGAAATAGTCATACCTTTGTCATAGGATGTGACCTTTCATGATACGAATAGTAATGGACATGGCACCTCATCAACTTTAGAGTTTTTAAACCATCACTGGCCCGTGGCTGCTAATCCTGTGGCAAAGCTAATGAACTCTTCACTGATTTCAAGCTGAATGTCACCTACTTTGGCCCTACACCCATCAAAGTTAAGGGAAAATTGTTGTGCAACAAACAGATTGAAACCCTCGAACCTCTGTATACACGTGAGCCAACCATTATCTTGTAAATCCTTACGGGCGTTATCAAAGAGTAACAGAGCTTGACTACCGTTTGGCTCAATTCGCACCACTGGTTCCATAGAGAGGAGCACACGGTGGGTGATGTGAATGAGCCAGGGCTTAAATCATAGCATACGTAGGAGCAGAATGCTCACAAGCTTGCCCAAAACTAGCAAGGTGAAACAAGGATAAGGGTAATAATTAATGACATATCGTGCGAAGGTGGTGGAGCTATTTCTGCCCATGCAGAATAGTCATTACCATGGTACAACTGTCGGCGCTTACAACTATTCAAATCACAATGTGTTAAAACTATGCCACTTCAATTAATCAATCGAAACCTTTGGTAAGTGGATAAAACATTCGTGCAAGCAAAAGTTATAGTTTCAAAACCAAAGCAATAAATCAAAATCGCACCAAGGGTTTGGTTATATGAAACATGTGTTGTATGAAACGATTTATACCAAGGGTTTTGCCTCGACACAAATGTGTTTTTATGAAATCAATGTGCCAAGTGAATCGATCAAAGAACATATAAATCCAACTACCAATGCATCATAAACTTGATCAAAATAATATCACCACAGTCTTGTAAATGAAGTCTCAAATAAGAATGTCAAAAGAATAATGATCTTGGAATCTTGTCAATTGTGTAACGATAAACAAATTCGAAAACAGGATGAGCATATAAACAAGAGTGATCATAACAATCCAATAACGATTTCAATGTGACTTCACAAACCAATTTTTCACACTTTTAGTCGTGAAAAGGGGAATCAAGGTAAGTGTGCACATAGGGAAAAAAATAATACTGTCGTTTTATTGAAGAGATTGTGACAAAATCAAAGTTTGCAAAACTTTGGTGTAGGAAGCTTATAAGGACAGTATGAAAATGTGAATTGGCTGCCAACAATGGTGACACATTGGTAGAAGAAGTTATCTCTGCCAAAAGAACAAATTCAGATTAGGACAGCATAGATAATTCCAACTCAAAAATAACAACCAGAAAATCGTATAAACATCACCATTAACCAACTATTCCAGCTATGTTTTAAAAGATGAAAACTGATAACAGTCTTAAGACCAGCGAGTCACGATATTAAAGATAAAATCTCCAATACTGTTGACAGAGCCACTGCTACCAGCAGGCGTCCATAGCCTCGACAGGGTTTCCATTTAACCCACTCTGACATCTGTATCCTGCCAAGAAGTTCTAGATCAGAATAAAGGACATTTTAAGGTTAAGAGGTTTCTTATTTGCAAATTTTCATATACCCGACATTGCTTCGCTGCTAACGGGCCTGTTCAGTACCCTGACGAAGTTGTCTTACCATCATGCATGCATTTACCCACTGCCAGCAGACCTGTTTAGCATCCCGACGGGTTTACAAGCACTTCCCACAGCTCTTTTTTGTTTTAATTTTTTAAAGATATATGATTGAGCGGGGTGACACTGAAAATTATAATATTTTAAACATATTTTTTACAGACCTTGACATAATTTTTTAGAACTGTCCTTCATTAAGATCCAGAGATGATTTATTTACAAAACCAACCTTCGAAGGCAGGGAGACATCTTCTGATTCGTTCCTTTAAGGAACAAGGACAGCGTAAAAAGATAATAGATGATCATGACAAGCTTTACTCAGAGATCGAAATCAGTCAACTTCTTTCAAACAACAGACTTTTTGCCAACACAAATATAAATTTCAGAAGTATACAATTGATGTTTATACAATTTTTCTAGCAGTTATTTCAGCGAAGGAATTTTCTGTTTTCTTTGTCTGAATAGCTCAGTATACAGGTATGTGTATTTCCAAAAACACAAGCTGATAAACTCAAAGGAGAAATCAAAAACAAAGAGCAAAAGAAAATAAAACAAAACAAAATATATGTACATAATATACAAGGAGTTGCCATCAAGCAAAGTATCTTTTCAGGGCTTGGCCATTCACCGAATAGGTGTCAGGCTGTCCCTCTAGGTTTTGTAATTGGAAAGAACTAGGACCCAACTTCTCAGCAATTAAAAACGGTCCAAGCCATAAGTTTTGAAATTTCGTGTGCTCTCCCTTTCCCTCATGTGGTTTGTCCCATTTCAAGACATGATCACCTAGTTCAAAATTCCTATCAGAAGAAGAATTAGAATCGAACTAGCTTTTAACCAATAGTTGATGTTGATCTAACTTACGTTTAGCTTGGGATCTTACCTCTTCTAGCTTCATCAAAGCGTTAATTCGGTTTTCTAAAGGGGGACAATCTTCTTCTTGGATTTTCTGCAACAACTGTAGTGAAGGAAAAAGAATGTGAGGTGGCAGAATTGCTTCTTTGCCATAAATGAGAAAAAAAGGGGGAGTTACCTACAACAACTTTTGTTGTTACCCTATCAGCCCACAGCGCGTTTAATAGTGCATTGTGCCAGTTTTTGTGATTTTTAGCCACCGTTCTCTTGATGATTTTAATCAAGTTCTTGTTTGTTGATTCCGCCAATCCATTTCCCTAGGGGTAATAGCTTGCAGAATACTTTAGTTTGATTCCTTTTTCCAAAGCGAACTCTCTCATCTCAAGAGAGGAAAAGTAAGAAGCGTTATCGAATACTAAACAGTCAGGGATACCAAAACGAGTTATAATATTTGAATTTAGAAAGGCAATTACCTAACTGGTGTTCACAGTTCTCAACGCAGCAGCTTCAGACCACTGGGTAAAGTAATTTGTGGCTGTTATGATGAACTTATGCTATTGTGAGGATGGGGGGTTGATTGGACCTATGTTATCAATGCCCCACTGCTGAAAAGGAGAATCTACTGAGACGGGTTGTAAAGGAAAGGTTGGTTTCTGTAATCGCCCTGATGCTTTCTGACAAATAATACACTTACGACACAAAGCATGGGCATCTCTAAAAAGTGTGGGCCAGTAATAACTAGCTCTTAAAACCTTATGAGCATTGGTGTCACCACCAAAATGACCACCAGCTTCTCCTACATGCAAATCTAGCAAGACTTTTTCTACTTCGTCCTTCTCAAGACAATACATCAGTACGCCGTCAAAACTTTGACGAAACAAGATACCATTAACCAGATGAAAGGAGGTAGACTTTAATCTCAACGATCTTCTTTTAGTGGGATCCATGTGACGGGGGGTTGACCCATGTTCAAGACAGAATATTATATCGTCATACCGAGGATTGACCGAGTTTTGTGTACAGAAGACTGCATTTTGATCGTGCTGTCCTAGGTTTGACGTATTGCTTTCTTCTTCCTGTCCTGCTGCTGAATCAACAACTAACTTGCATAACCCTTGGCCTCTCACTATTTGAGCTGGGGTGATTTCTAAGTCGTACTCCTGCAAGGAGGTGACCCAATTATCCCTCTTTTCACCTAGTTCCTTCTGCACTAACATGTTCCTGATGGATGGGTAAGGGACAATAACTTTTGTCCTTGATTTCAAAAGGTAAGACCAGAAATGATTGACTGCTTTGAAAACAGCGTAGGCTTGCTGATCTACCGCTGGATAGTTAAGTTCAGTGTCTTTGAAAGCAGATCTCATAAAGGCGATGGGTACTTCGTTGTTTTCGGCGTTCTTTTGAGTTAGGACGGCGGCATAGGAATGGTCAGAAGCAAAAGTGTAGAGTGTAAAGTCTTGAGAAAAGTCAGGGCTCATGAGAGATGGAGCGTCTATTATGGCTTTCTTTATTGCATTAAAAGATTGATTCTCTAGGGGTCCCCAGTGATAATGGGTGTCTTTCTTAATTAAATTCTATAAAGGCCTGACCATTTGGGAGAAATTGGGGACGAATCTCCTCACAAAGTTAATCTGGCCTAAGAAAGATTGCATAGATTTTTTGGATGTGGGAGGGGGAAGTTTCACGATGACTTGATTCCTTTCGGGGTCAATAATCATCCCTTTGATTGACACAATAAATCCCAAGAGTTTACCCTGTTCTACTGCAAAAATGGATTTTTTAGGATTCAAGGAGATGTTGTATTTACAACATCGTTGTAGAACGGCTAGTAAGTGGGCTAGATGATCGGTTTTGTTTTAAGAGAATACAGTAACATCATCTAAGTAAACTACAATGAACTGATTGATTATGCCTCGGAAAGAAATGTCCATTGCTCTCTGGAAAGTGGCACTAGCATTAATCAATCCAAAGGGCATTTTTCAATAAGCATAGGTGCCCCACGGGGTATGGAAGGTAGTTTTAAGTTGGTCTGGTGGAGACATCAGGACTTGGTTTTACCCTGAGAAACCATCCAGTAAGGATAGCCTCTCAGAACCAGATACCTGTTGAAGGATCTATTCCATGGGTGGGACAGGGTAGTTGTCTTTATCAGATGCTCTGTTAAGGTTTCGAAAATCGACGCAGAGTCGGATTTCCCCACTTTTCTTCCGAACAGGGATAAGGTTAGAAACCCAATGAGTGTGCCTAACATGGAAAATAATCTTAGCATTAAGGAGCTTATTCAATTCTTTTTGAATGGTCGGTTCGAGCTTAGGGTGCATTTTTCTCAATTTTTATTGGAAGGGTAAGGTTTGGGGTTTCATAGGAATAACATGTTGTATGATGTTAGGGTCGAAAGTTTTAAGGTCATCATATGTCCATGCAAAGACATCTTTAAATTCTTTGAACAATTTAATAAACGCAACTTTTTCTTGTTCAGAACATCCTACCCCTAGATTAATGCACTGCGGATTGTCTTTAGTTCCTAAGTTTACTTTTTCATAAGATAACGAGGAACTATTAGTTTTACAATTGACCGATTTTTTGAATTTATCTTGAAGATCATAAAATTTTTCTAATCTAACTACAGATTTAGGGATCGAGTTTACCATGTCCGATGAAGATTCAGGAGTTCTCGGATCTAGTATTATCGTGAAATCGCACAAGTTGTCGTCGTGCGTGAGTTCATCTATCACCGCGCCTTGAAAAGTTTCTTCCATGTGTAGAAAGTTAATAATCTGCTGATCGTCGTCAAAGACTCTCCAGTTCGTGATGTTGTCGGGAATGGATGTCCTGAACAATAGCTCAACGGAGAATGCATCCGGGGACAAGCCTTCTGCAGGAAAGAGTTTGGAAGCTACGTTAGCTAATAGATCAGCTTCAGCATTATTCAATCTAAGAATAGAATTTATATTGAAAGAAAAAAATTTATTCATTAAATTCCATACCTCGGATTGGTAGCTTTTGAGATGCAGAGATAGACAGTGGATAGAATCTCTTACCTGTCTAACCACTATTTCAGAGTCGCCAAAGACAGCCAAGTTTTCAATGTTCATATCCAAGGCTTTTCTGAGACCTTGCAGTAAAGCCTCATATTCTGCAGTGTTATTAGTACAATCAAATTCTAACCTACATGAAATCAATGTTCTGTTACCTGCCAGATCGATAATAATGCAGCCTGCTCCAGCTCCTTCTTTGGACTTTGACCCGTCAAAATAAAGAGACCAAATTTGATTTCCATCGGGTATATGAGACCGTTGCATAGAAGTTGTTGGCTGCACATATTCTACAATCTCGGACTGTTGTTCTGGATTGGTGATAGCTGAAGCCTTAGCCATGAAATTGCCGAAAAAGGTATCCATCCCTTGTACTTTGGGAGAATCCGCAGAAGGTGTAAATGGTTCGTTGGGATTGTTCAAATCTATAACCGTGAACTTAAGGTAGCGTTCACGATTTACCTTGATCTTGTTGGGTTTGTCATTCTCTAGAAGCCATAGGTGAGACCAATCTATCGCGAAATAGCCGTGTAGCTGTTCCGACTAGTCCCTTCTTAAAAACAGACCATACACTTCTCGAATATCCACAACAATAATATCAATAACTTGATGAACCTTGGGGTTAGACTATAATCTTATAAGCACATTCTTTAGTTCGCCTATAACTTTAACATTGGTCCGATCAAGTTGTATGATTTTTAAGGTGGAGAGTTCAACTTCAGCGTTAATCTTCTGGCATACAGACCATGGCATCACATTGGATGATGCTCCTGAGTCTACCATACAATTGTGCACGTTTCTATTAAATATTTCGAATGTTAACAAAAAAGGAGGTATATTTTTGCAAGTACTAAGGGTGGTAGTTTGTGGCTTTTTACTCGCAGTTTCTAAAGCTATTTTATCTACATTATTTACATTATTTACATTACTTATGGGAAGGCTTCCTTTATCTTGAGGATTAGGATTGTTTTTAGTGGAATTCCTCTGAGGAACTTTGCTCTGCACAACCTTGTTACCACTTGAATTACCATTTTTGCCATTCTCCGAGATATTCTGTAACATTTTTTGTAGCAGAAATGGAAATTTCAATAACTCATAAACAAAAATGTTAGCTCTCAACTTCTTACGATCTTCAACTACATCATAATCTAAGTTGGGGTTCACATGACTCTGTTTAGTCTCAGCTAGTTTAGATTTCTTTGGAGGTGAAGTTGTAGTGTTTTCGACAGAAGGTTTGTTTGATGTCTTACTCCTGGTATTATAGGGATGAACTGTCTCAAAGTTAGCTTGAAAGATGCTATCCGAGAAGTGTCCAAAAATATTTGGACAAGACTCTTCTTCTTGAACTGTCTCTTGTTCAACTACCTCCTCAGGAATCTCAGGAGGCACCAGGTTATCTTGGGCTTCTAGAATCATTTGAAGGGTGCATTGCATACTTTCTAGATTAAGGCCTTCGGTGGTTGGATTAGGTCGGTTGGTAGGAAAAGGCTTCCGGAATGGGGGTTTGTAAGGCCCTTTTCTCGAGGAATCTTCTTCGGTCGTCCTTTTCAAGTCTATAACTTGATTTGACAGTTTTTGAACAACTTTAGTTAAGTTTTCTAAATCCAAGCTTTCCGGTTGTGCTTTACCTTGAGTAGGTCTGGGGAGGATTTCGATCTTCTTTTTGGAAGAAGGACTAGTCTCTGTTTCATTTCTAGTGGAGTCTTTGAGACTAAGTATGTCTTTTTCAATCTGGCTGGCCTCCTCGAAGACATCTAACAATGTGGCTTTCTTAGATCGTTTAACCCAAATAGCTATACTTTGATGCAAAGCTTTAGTGTAGTACGCTATTATAAGATTCTCAACAGGCATGGAATCCATAGGGATTTGGTTCTTAAGTGTTAAGAATCTTTTATTAAAGTCTTTAAATTTTTCTTTTGGGTTCATTCTTAAGTTAGAAAGATCCATGACTAGGACTTCCGGAGGCTTACTGTCTCCGAACTTTTCCAAAAAGAATGACTCAAACTTTTCCCAAGATACGATGGTATGGGGTTGCTGGGCAAAGTACCATGTAGATGCATTGCCCTCGAAAGTATAAGGGAACAACCTACAGACAACATCTTCATGTTTGACATTGCGGAGTCTTATGGCTAACATAAACTTCTTAATGTGATCTTCAACGATCTGTTTTGAGTCAGGTTCAAAATTGGGAAGCCATTTCTCTGGATGTTTGGGCAAGGGATGCTGAGCTCCAGGTATAGCCACGACATCCTGATTGAGCCAAGGTCTAGCAGGATTGTTCTAGTTGGCCATTGGTGTAGTGGGTGTGGAAGGCTGAGAAGGGGAACTGCCTTCGTCAGAAGAATCTCCTCCAGAAGAAGAAGGAGATGATGGAGGTGGTGAGGGAGGTATTCCAGATCCTCCTGCAGCAGGAGTAAGGATTGGATCTGTAGGATTCATAGTGAGGTTAGTGCCTTCGAGTTGTTCTCTGATATCAGAAAAATCTAAAGGTTGGTCCCACGGTCTATTTGGTTGCCTCAAATGGGCTAAGGCACTATGTGTTTTTATGAGATATTGGCGCATAATCTCTTGTATGTCACCACCTGTAGGATTTGCGGTTGTTGGCTCAACTATGATCTGTGGATCGTGGGTTGATGTGGCTTCTGTTTGAGGGGGAATGTTATCGTTCGAATGACTTCTTGTCACTATAGGTGAGCGATTAGGTGGTGGAGGAGTCTTATGACCGCCTCATGCCATTAATTAATTTCAGGTCCTCCTTCTAGCGCCATTTGTTGACGGGCGAAATTGGTCGTCCGTCAACTAGAAGAGTGGATTAGGTCCGGGAAAGTCTAAATAACCCAAGTTGTTTGGGATAACCCACCCTGATGGGTTTAGTGGCTTCGTTGGCTGATCTAAGGTCCTAAGAAAACAAAAGAAAACTACTCTAAATTAACTAATCTAAATGAAAAATAAAAATTCAAACACACTAATAAACTAATCTAACTATTATATATACAATCTACTATCTAATACTATAATAACTCTATGAATTTAAACGTCTTACTACTAACAGAAATAAATCTTATTCACAAATGTACAATATTTACAAATTACAGATTTGTAAATGAAAACCTGCAAAACTCATTGGTAATCTGTCCTAAGACAACAAGACTAATTCTTTTTTTATTTTTATAATTTTATGAAAAAGAAATAAGATGAAAACTATCTAAACTAAGAAACTAAACTAATTACTCTAACTACAAATCTAAACTATACATATATCTGTCTAAACTAATTAAATTATACTAATAAGCTAACATGTGATAACGATTTCCAATTTGTCCTGTGTAAGATGGTCGATTCAGCGGTTTGGTGGGAGGAAACCCACACCAGATTCTCCACGATCTTCTCGTAAACGAGAAGTTGTTGTTCTCTTCAGATGTAGTTACAGGACAAACAAGACATAAAAATTACAGCAATCTTATGATTTATAAATCTTCGCAGTTAGATAAATCTGTAGGCAAAGATCTATACAAAATGATTCAATTAACGAAGAAGAGAAATTTGTGATTCATTAACTGGAAAAAAAAAGTAATTGTTGTACTTTTAATAATGAAAGAGATCAGATATGGATAGCACGTTAATCAAATCATATCATCCTGCAATAGATTATGATGGCTAAAGTAGTCTATAATCAACTACAAACTGATATACATAAAACTTGAAACAAAAGTTTGATATATTGAAAGCGAAAGTTGTTACAAGACATCAACTTTCATCTCAGTGTGTATCACAAATCCATAGTCTGGTTCTCCCACAATGAGGATGATGATGTTTATTACAAAAATGACAAGTATTTAAAGACCTTACATAGGGTAAAACATCCCTGTGGAAGTTATCAAAACTGTTTACACAAATCTGGGAAAATATCCAAAGTTTCTATCTCTAACTCAAACTAACAACTTAAAAATAAAAACTACATCACACAAATATCTCCTATATTGTCACAGTATGCCCAAATTGACCATTGCAATTCGTATGTACCTGAACAAGGAAAAGAATAGAAAATATTAGAGGATATTTTGTAGATAGAATTGATAAAAATCTAATTTTAAAGACTAGCTATAGAATATTGTGATTATGTAGCTGATCTAAATTGAACATAGAATCATATTAAAACCAATTCAACACTTAAAGAATTAAATTCAAACTATTAAACAAGTATCTAATTGCTATTTGAAAGACAAACGAATCATTCAAATCAAAATTGTTATACTAATTTGAGAGCAAATAAGACTAAGATCAATCGAATGATTACAGAGATGCATGTACTTTGTTCCATTTGTTATCAGAAATTTGGGTAAATAGAATCGTATTGGATAACTTGGCAGCAATGAAATCGTTTTCATAACCAATTGAAATCAACACAAATAGTTGCTTCAACTATCCACAAGAACACTGTCATATCCAAACGAAACCAATAGGATCGTTTTCAAATTGATATAACTATATTAAATATAAATGATCTTTCTAATCACTTGCAAATCAAATCAAATAGGGACGAATCAAAACGGTTTGAGGCTGGCAGAATTGTTATGAATTAACACTGTTTCCATGATTTTAGCGAATAGATCTTCGACACAGGCCAAATGAGAATATTGATTCCACACAAAACAGAGTCTTTTTTGCCAAATCGAAATCGAACAGAGTTGTTTTCCTGATTTAAAAGATTACATCATATTTATTAAACCAATCATAATAATGACGCATAACACATTTAAAGTATCATAACAATTCAAGCCCACAAAATCATTCCAAAATCAAACCATAAAAACTAAATCAGAGCCGATATGATCCAACCACAACGACATCATACCAAATCAAAACATAGTCATGCTCTGATTTTAAAAATCTCCTGTACAGGTCATATGCAAACAAAATCCAAGCGAAAGCAAACTTCATTGATCACATTAATTTGAACTAACAGAAATTTTCTAAAGCGAACCATACCAACTCAAAACCAATCGATCGCTTATACTAAGCTAGGCACGACAAAATCGCATATCAAAATCATAACCATATTCGACTTTAGTAAAATGAATCTACTATACAAGATCCACAACATAATCGTTTTTGATAATCAAACCATGACAAAATTATTTCAAATAATAAACAGACTTATCGAAACACAAAAACCAATTCATTATATTAATCCAAGCAATTGATAAAACGAAATTGATATCAAAATTCATACCTAGATAATGAGCAGACAACTTGGTCATGATAGTTTGGAATTGACGAAGGCTGCCACTGACTCGACATTCCTAAAAACAATTGAACCAGTGGTTTTCTGCTTCTTGTCATTAGCTTGAAGCTTGTCCCTTTCTCTTGTCAACACTATAACTTGGTTTTCCAAAGATTTGATTTTCGACTGTAATAAGGGAACGTCGGTATAGTAGCACTCAAGCCACACATTACATTGGACACACGTTGTCTCCTCGGGCTTCGAAATGACAGGCGAGGGTTGGTTTAAATCACCGAGGGTTTCATTAGGTAGTTTGATTCCTGGGTAGCTAGGATTGTTCTTTAGGAACGAGGGAAAATTAGAAACGTAGTCATAGGGTGGCTCGGGGCATAAGCCATGGAAGTAAGGATACTCTCCAGCTAGAAAACGATCAACATCAGAGTCCGAGTCCTCACTAAGAACTATGGGCTTTCACTCAGCGTTTGGCTTAGGTTTATTCCGGGAAAGCCTCGATATCAATCGAGCATTCTTTTTACCTTTGCTATCGACAATAGGGTTACCTTTAACCTTTTTACTCACAGGCTTATTAACAGCCTGGGTCTTGTCTATTAAGATGTTGGGTAGGTCGATATCAGGGTCAACAAAGGGTTTGGGAGAGGGAAGAAGGACGTGGAATGGAATGGGTGGCTCGAGCTTAGTTTCACTAACCATAGGCTTATCGATTTGGACAGACTCTGTATCAGCAAAACCATTTCGAGAGAGAAAGGCTTGCCAATTGTCGCCATGAAGATTTAAGTGGTGAATGATGATGAGTCTGATCAGGCCGTGGTGGAACAAGATACTATCGGCCTTCTCACGTTTAAACCTCTTAGCCATTTTGTACAGACTACACAAGTAGTAAAAAGGCATGTTCAATGGATAAACCATGAAGTTCATTAGAAGTCGAAGATGATAAAGAAAAATCAGTCCATACCGACCCTCACAAGTCACAAATTGTTTAACCACCATCAAAAGATCTTGCCACCTAGGTTTAAGTGTTTAAATAGGCATACCTTTGTCACAGGATGTGACCTTTCATGATACGAATAGTAGTGGCCATGGCACCTCATCAAATTTAGAGTTTTTAAACCATCGTTGGCCCATGGCTGCTAATCCTGTGGCAGAGCTAATGAACTCTTCACTGATTTCATGTTGAATGTCACCTACGTTTGCCCTACACCCATCAAAGGTAAGGGCGAATTGTTGTGCAACAAACAGATTGAAACCCTCGAACCTCTGTATACACGTGAGCCAACCATTATCTTGTAAATCCTTATGGGAATTATCAAAGAGTAACAGAGCTTGACTACCATTTGGCTCAATTCGCACCACCAGTGCCATAGAGAGGAGCACAAGGTGGGCGATCTGAACGAGCCAGGGCTTAAATCACAGCATACACAAGAACAGAATGCTCACAAGCTTGCCCAAAACTAGCAAGGTGAAACAGGGATAAGGGTAAGCATTAATGACATATCGTGCAAAGGTGGTGGAGCTATTTTTGCCCATGCAGAATATTCATTACCGTGGTACAACCGCCAGCGCTTACAACTATTCAAATCACAATGTGTTAAAACTATGCCACTTCAATCAATCAATCGAAACCTTTGGTAAGTGGATAAAACATTCGTGCAAGAAAAATTTATAGTTTCAAAACCAAAGCAATAAATCAAAATCGCACAAAGGGTTTGGTTATATGAAACATGTGTTGTATGAAACGATTTATACCAAGGGTTTTGCCTCGACACAAATGTGTTTTTATGAAATCAATGTGCCAAGTGAATCGATCAAAGAACATATAAATCCAAATACCAATGCATCATAAACTTGATCAAAAGAATATCACCACAGTCTTGTAAATGAAGTCTCAAATAAGAATGTCAAAAGAATAATGATCTTGGAATCTTGTCAATTGTGTAACGATAAACAAATTTGAAAACACGATGAGCATATAAACAAGAGCGATCATAACAATCTGATAACGATTTCAATGTGACTTTGCAAACCAAGTTTTCACACTTTCAGTTGTGAAAATGGGAACCAAGGTAAGTGTGCACATAGCGCAAAAACTAATAGTGTCGTTTTATTGAAGAGATTGTGACAAAATCAAAGTTTGCAAAACTCTGGTGTAGGCAGCTTATAAGGATAGTATGAAAATGTGAATTGGCTGCCAACAAGTAGTTGAGAGGAAAAACAGAATAGTGCAGGAAATTGCCAGGTCAATGATGAATGAGAAGAACATTGGTCAAACCTACTGGGTAGAAGCAATACACACAACAGTCCATGTTCTTAACAAATCCCACCTCAAACCACAAAGTGACAAGACAACTTATGAACTATGGTTTGGAAGACCTGCTTCAATTAAACACTTCAAAGTCTTTGGGAGTAAATGCTATATAAAGAATAATGATGAAAACCTTGGCAAATATGATGACAGGGCTGATGAAGGTATCTTCTTAGGGTATGCTACAAATAGTAAAGGATACAAATGCTATAATAAGAGGTTGCATAAAATGGTTGGCTGTATTGATGTAAAAGTTGATGAAGGAATCCTAGCAAGAGAGATGTATAGAAATGAGTCTTCTATAGAAGACGCAGCTGAAGCTAATGATAAATAGGTCCAAGAATCAGAAAATCAAGACTCTGAATCAGATGAAGACTCAGACACTCAGACAGACTCAAATTAGTAGTCAACTTCAAATTCCTCCTCCAGAATCATTCAAAAGAATCATCCTTCAAGTAAGATAATTGGAGAAAAAGACAGAGGTGTACAAACCAGGAGAAAGCTAATCAAAACCACCGAACAATCTCATATAGCTTTAATATCCATGTTGGAACCCAAGAATTTCAATGAAGCCAGGAAAGATGATCATTGGGTTAAAGCAATGAATGATGAACATGATCATATTGAGAAAAACAATACATGGGATATGGTTCAAAGACCTAAAGGTAAAAACGTCATTGGCTCCAAATGGATCTTTAAGAATAAGTTGAATGAGCAAGGACAAGTTATCAGGAACAAAGCAAGGTTAGTCTGTAAAGGCTATGCTCAGATAGAAGGACTGGA